>CAKAKR010001209.1:23072-38751 GCA_916700685.1 Adelosebastes latens | reverse complement strand
AAGTCCGGGAGGCTTGTTGATTGTTTCATTTCATTTCATTTCAAAATTTATTTCGAACATGTAGAACACAAAAAAAAAAAAAAGAAAAAGAATGATCGTACCAACAAGTAGTCAGTCAGAAACAAGTAGTATTTACATACAATGAAAAGCATAAGAAAAATAAATTGTCAACACTTGATGCCTTGATTTGCATATTCGAAAAGCTTCCAGCTGATAAACCAGCTTCCTTATTGAGCCATACATATACTCTAATGAAATTTTCCTAATTGCATTGTTTTGCAAATGCTATTCTATATATTTTTATTATATTTAAACATTGTGACAGAATCGAAAGCACTACAATATTCAATATTATCTGTGAAATCAGGTCATGATGATCCAATAATATTGTATTATTGTTTTACAATTCTGTTGTCCCAATTAATGATATGATGCAAATTCTAATTTATTCTAATTAATTCTAATTGGCACCACTTTCTAATAATCTGTATAAAGGTTTTGGTATATAATTATAAACATATTTTTTCATATAGACTAACATTCCTACAATTCCCATATGACTGGGAAAATGATAATGCATAATTTCATTTTTTTTTCCTCAAAGTGAATTTTTTATTTATTTATTATTTTTGTTCCAGTGGTGGACAGATGATGCTGTCTTTACGCAAGCAACCTCACAACATCTGCTCCAGCTGTGTCCGCACTCGCATTACGTAATAGCCTATACGACAGTCAATGTTAAAAAGCCAGACAACTTTTCAAATAGGGGGAAAAGATGCTCTTAACATGAATAGATCATGTTTTTTTTTTATTATATTAAAACACATAAAATCATTATCATACACACATGTATGGAAAAAAATAATTCTAAGCAATAATAAAAAATAGAATAGCCCGTTTTTACCTCAAACGCATCCCGTCCAGGCACCTGGAATAAATAACCCATAAATAAAAAGGTGAATGGAGTTGTGTATTCAGAGGATAAGCAGCAGCACGCGGCGGTGCTTCTCATTGTGGCGCGGGGAAGCCGTGATGAGCTCGCGCTGCTTTGGAATGTTTGACATTGTAGCAAATCCTTCTGTGTGATGTCAGCGCGAGCGATGATGACAGACAGTTCGAATGATGCCGAATGTTCCCAAAGCAACGCGGGAGCGCGCAAAGAATGCAGGAGGGAGGGGTGGGGTGGGGGGGTGGGACTTCCGTTTGGGACTTTCAAAATAAAAGTGCAGTATTGAGAAAGTCAAACAACAGGTGTAGGGGTTTGAATTTATACTATTTGTATCTTCAGGCAGTGACACCACCTTGTATTCTTTGGCTTTATAACAATTAATTAATTTATTGAATGTCATCAAAAGTAATTATTTAATCACTATTTACATCATATATTACACATATATTGCATATTATATATTGCATGTATTTCTTTGATGTTTTGCAAAAATAATTGATGCAAAAATGCAAATTAAATATTTGCAGTAAATATGTGCTTAATGTTGTGAATAAAAAAAAAACACTTGCTTAGGTTTAGGCAACAAAACCACTTAGTTTTAGGAAAAAAACAACATTGGCCTTAAATAGATAGATAGATAGATAGATAGATTGTAACTTTATTGATCCCGAGGGAAATTCAAGTTTCCAGCATCACAGTTCCATAGTACAAAAACATATTAGTAAAAAGGCAGTAAAAAAGTTAGTAGTGCAAAGTACAAAGTACAAAAAAATATACCAGATATAAAAATACAAGGATATGAAGAAAACTGTTAAAAGTGAATATAGTGCAGGGTAACAGCTGTGATACATGACTATTAAAAAAGTGAATATAGTGCAGAAGAGACTGTTAAAAATGAGTATAGTGCATGGTAACTCCAGTAGCTTAGTCTATGAAAGTGCACTGTGTGCATTATTATCTGTCCTGCAGACTGTCCTACTTTGTCCCCTCCCTCCCTTACTACGTTTGAAAAAAAAATGGGCCTTATATTTTTATTTATGTCTCTGTTCTATGTCTATCAGCTTGTTGTTTTCTGTCATTGCTGATATTTGTCTGTTTACATACATGTGTCCATGTCCACTCCTTTTTGCTGTCGTTGTTGTTTATATGTTGTCAAGGTGGCCAGCTTATTCGCCCCTGCTTTTTTTAATGTGATATTGTTTGACTAAGATTATGATTATTATTAGTATTATCACTTTTATTTTCCTTCGTTGGCTTCTAATTTGAAAAAAGAATAAAAACAAAGGAAATTAAAAAAAAAAAAAGTTACTATGTTTTTGTACAGTGAAAATGTGACAACGTTGTGACCACCGGACGAACGCCGATGGCTGTGACAAAGCGTCTATATTTGACGCCTTTTTCACAGCATATTTATATCCCTATATTGTTATAAAGCCACTGAACATAAATGCATCTTGGGTAGGTAAACTACAGAATAACAGGTTCCCAAACTTTTTCATGTTAAGGACCCTTAAACTGACCACAGACCCCCATTTGATCAGATTTTCTCCCAGGGTTCCCCCATAAGATTTTTGCTTTTACATGTTTTATTACACAAAGTGAATGAAACCCATGACCAAAATAGTCATACATTTTGTCATTGTGTTACTTATAATTGGAATTATAGTGAAAATAAATTATTTCCCTTAAAGCTGGGGACCCCCTAGAACCCCTTCAAGGACCCCTGGAGGTCCCTGGACCCAACTTTATAAACCACTGCCCTAGGCAAACAGCAACACATATAAATCATACCGTCACCATCATACCAGTGATTTAATCTGTTATGGGGTCCCAGGACAAAATTGAGCTGTTTTCAGGACCTTTGGGAGCATATTATGTTAGTTTATACTGTGTTTTAGTGGTGCATATTCTCTTTCAATTGGTGATCCAGACTTGCATACTTTCAGTTAAATCTTCTTCTACCTCAGGCTGGGTTCTCGCCCCTGGATTATGATCTGAAAGTGGTTTTGTGAACCCACCAATCATCAGGTCCAAAGGAGGGAGCCTACTGCCACTGCATTGTTGCAATGAGTGCGTGGTGCATAGCAGTGTAGTACAACGGTATGCAATTGTCTTTCAGGAAAATGAGACGTTTAGTTGCTTTGAGAAAAATGCTGCACATTCAAAGGTGTGTATTGAGTGGTTTGGGAGTGGTTTCCAAATTTCCTTTACCCGGCAAAATCCCAGCTGCTGTTCCTGACCCTCACAACTTAAAAAACAATAATATTCTCAAAGCAAACTGGGAGTGATTACATGTACTTTTTTTGCCCTGATCTTTATCTTGCACTGTAACGGCCCTGAAAGAGTTGAACTACATTCAGACAGAGAAACAGATCAGAAGAGATGTGTGTATATACACAACAGCTACCACACAGACAGACACCCAGAAAAAAGTCCCAGGCCGGTTTCATCAAAGGAAATCACCCGGAAACATCTCACTGTTTCAGTAGCTGCGACATTTCTTCACCAAAATACTGCCCATCTAGGACTGTTGAGATGGTGCCTGGTAAGAGGATCTTGCTCAAATCCATTCTATCTTCATTTTGATGTCAAAAGCTGATAGCCGATTAATCGGCCAATAATGAAGTTTTTTTTCATGGAGTGGAGAATTGCTTCCTGAAAAAAATATCTCAAACTATCTAGATCTGGCTGGAGCCCAACGAGTACCAGCACTTCCCCCCTCACTCCCGGTCTCAAAGTGTCATTTCATGGGGTCTTTAACTGTTGTTTAGATTAAAGCTTCAGCAGACGGAATATGTTTGGCATCATTGGGCAAAAAATCCATAATAATCTTTCATCATATTGTAATTCAAGTGTTCTGAGAGACTTCTGCACCTCCTCATGGCTCTGTTTTCAGGCTTTAAAAAATCTCAAGCCCATGACGGGAGACTTTGGCCAATCACAGTTTTAGAGAGAGAGCGTTCCTATTGGCTGTGCTCCGGCTGGTGGGCGGTGCTTGGTATTTCCTCAACTGATGTCAACATGGCTGCCGGGTCACAAACTTCCTCATGGTGGGCGGCTGTGCAGCCATCAGCCACTATCAGAACCCAGTTCCACCGATAACGATAGTTTATAAAACGTCCTATTGACGCCAATTAATCGGTCGACCTCTAATTTGAACACATATTTATTATCATCAGTCAGTAGAGTAGTCACTTAAAAAACTCAAAATATTACAAACGAGATGCTGAAAAAGAGAATTTACTTTCTATACCCTCTTTTGCAGCAGGCTTGAAAACACTGTTGATAAATAAATCTTTCGAAGTAGACCTCATTTTGTGCCTAAATGTCCCATGAGACCCAGTGCCGCCTCCAGACAGCAGGGCCACTGAACGAGATAAAGTGTAATTAGGGGCGACCTAATGGCCGAGGGAGGGATCCTCATTATGGCTGCATGTCGACCATGCAAATGACCCCTGTGAACATAACCGGGTACTGTATGTGCTTCGGCGGACACTTTTGTTTCACCCAGTGATGTTTTTTTGCAATTGCTGAACTGCGCGCTAATGTTTTCTTAAAGAATATTTCTGCCTTTTTAAGATGTTGATGCCCATGCCGGCCCCTTATGCAATGCTGTCCATAATGTCCAATTTAGGACCATGTTTTGTAACTTGTCTCATCGAGGATGCAGCTTTTATGATTGCATTACTGCATGCCGATGTGTCATCCACAAAGTTGCATGTAATAAAAGAAAAAGGGATGCAGGGCAAGTCGTGCTGTTTTTTGCGTTCACAGGGGAGAACGGGAGGCAGAGGAGGAGGAGGGGAGTAACAGATCTTCAGAGGCAGATTGAGAAGTTTGTGTATACACAAGTAGCAATACAAACAGGAGATGCAGGCTCGATAAGGAAATTAAAGGAAAGGGTGCAACTCAAATAAACCTCTCTTTTTTGCGCTCGCTGTCACTTTACAGAAAGAGAATCAGAGAGAGAGAGAGATGAAAGTCAAGGGATAGCCGCAGAAGCACGTCATTTGGATATTCTGGAAGCGCTGCAGAACGGCGTTCTTTGGATTTTCTTTATCAGAATTGGATGAAGGACTAAACACAACCCCGTCAAAAAAACTTTGCATGAATTCTTTCTCTTTTGACTGAGGTCACAGTGGAGTTTTGGATCAAAGCATCGGACTTTTTAGATTTAGAACTGCACCCGAGGCAATTGCAGGTTACGGTGCTGTGAGAACACCCACAGGTGGTTTCGAAGATTGAAGATTTGGTCGTGTGAGTTATGCGCCTCTGTGGTTTCGACAAGTGAGGCTGAACATCCACAGACGTCCAGATGCACATACAGAGTGTCTGATGGGGTTTGCTGACTGTACGGTGAGAGGACGAGACAAGGAAGGGATCTGCTCTGTGGAACATAAGGACGAAATCTGATCTGATCCAAAAAAAGGTCTTGCTTTTATCTAAAATGAGGAAGGAGCATGCTTTTTCTTCAAGCACAAAACATTAATTATAACCTGGTTTGTCAAGGTAATGCTACTGAATATCGGCAGAACTTCACAGACAGCTCTGAAAGACCAATGAAGGAGTCAGACCAAACCAAAGATAACCCCCTGACATGGGATTTCGACCAATCCTGGGGTTCATTCCTAAAACCAGCTGCACGTCTTTGCCTCGACACCTTGGACTTCTCGGACCTCTGGGACGAGGAAGACAGCACAGAGGACGAGGGAGCCAGTTCGACCAGTGAATCGTCAACGTGTCTCCAAGCCCCTCCTGCACCGCCTCCTCTTCCTCCCCCTCCGCCGCTTGCCCCACCTTTGCCCTCGGCCTCCCACAAAGGTGCAGCCATCAAATGCCGCACCTTGAAGCTCCACTGGAGGGAACTGCAGAGTTTAGCTCCCCTTCCCAGGATGACGCGCTTCGGGACTCAGACGATCTGGGCCGGACTTGAGCCGGTCCATTTGGATACAAACCGACTGGAGTACCTGTTTGAATCTAAAGGCAGTAGCACCAGTTTTAATGTGGCTTCTGGGAGGCAGGTAAGATCGATGAGACAGGAGGATGCCTCAGGAAAACAGCAAGATTATGCTGACAAAACAAAAACATGTTTTCTGTATCTTGCAATATCTGTTTTTCTTTTACAGAAAATACAGATTTATGAAGCAACTGTGTGTTTTACCCAGGCGGCATCCTCCGGTTCTGAAAAGTGGTCTTGTGTAGACTGTAACGCGCAAATTGCGAAACTCTTGCGAGACGGTTAGGGTTAGGCATTGACCTTGAAGAGTTAAGGTTAGGATAGGTGGTCGGGCAGCGAGTTTTGCAAGAGTTTTTGCGAGTTTTCACAATTTGTTACCTTCTAGACATGACCTTGAAAAGTGAAGCCAATGCGGAAGTGCCTTAAACCTGCATTCTTTCTAATAGCCAGCAGGGGGCGACGACTCTGGTTGCAAAAAGAAATCTGATTGTATAGAAGTCTATGAGAAAATGAGCCTACTTCTCACTTGATTTATTACCTCAGTAAACATTGTAAACATGAGTTTATGGTCTCAATCGCTAGTTTCAAGTCTTCTTCAATACAGCATGATGTTCATTTAATAAATTATGGTCCCTACATCAGTTTTTCTTAACATGTAAACTTTTAGGGAAATGTTGAGGAAAAAGTGGGCTAAAGGCAACCCTAAAATGCACCTACAGAAATACATATGCGCAGTATGTTGATTGAAAGTGTCTAATATCCTTCTCTATATCCCCATACAGAAGCAGCCGTCAGTGTCAGTGTTGGGGATGAAGCGGAGTAACATCATAACCATCGCCCTGAGCAGCCTGCCACCTCCTCGTCTCCTCCCTCCAGCTATCTACAGCATGGACAGCAGCGTGCTGGACAGAGACGACGTTCAGGTACAGCAGAGGTCACGTCCCCTAGAATTTGAGCTTCAGCATTTGCTTAACCTCTAAAGTTTGCTTTTGTTGGATAGGCAATCACTGTATCTTTATTACGGCAAAATGAAACCTGATAAGGATAGACACAGCTATACGAGTTGTGAATAGTCCCGCAGTATGAGTTGATCTCTCTCCACATTCCTTTCTAAAACAGCGGCTTAACGCACTAATCCCAACAGAAGAGGAACTGTGTCTGATCAAGGAGGCCAAGGCCCAGAACCCCCACTCCCCTCTCGCCTCGGCCGAGCTCTGCCTGCTCACTTTGGGGGAAATCCCACATCTGAGCTCCAGGCTTCAGCTGTGGGCCTTCGCTCTGGACTACGACTCCTTAGAGAGGGTAAGTGAAAGTGGAATGAACATGTGATGAAAAGTAATTTTGCCACTTAAAGAGGACCTGTTATGCAAATTTTCAGGTGCTTACCTGTATTTTGGGTTTCTACTCGAATATCTTTGACACGACATGATTGGTCAACCGAACCAAACTCTTCGAACTCCGCTCCAGCTCTGCTCTATAACCAGCGGGCAACTCTGGGGTCTGAAAAGTGAAGCCAATGAGGAAGTGCCTTAAACTTGCATTCTTTCTAATAGCCAGCAGGGGGCGACTCCTCTGTTTGCAAAAGAAGTCTGATTGTACAGAAGTCAATGAGAAAATGACTTCTTCTCACTTGATTTATTACCTCAGTAAACATTGTAAACATGAGTTTATGGTCTCAATCGCTAGTTTCAAGTCTTCTTCAATACAGCATGATGTTCATTTAGTAAATTATGGTCCCATTTAGAGTCACATACACAATAAAGTAGGGTATGCTTTAGGGCGTGGCTACCTTGTGATTGATGGGTCGCTACCATGGCATTGTCAGGTCTAGGAGTTGTCAGTGTTTTCGTCTTAGAACTTTAACCCTTTCACATTGTGTTTTCAGTTCATGAAAGCTAATATTAACATTTTGGTTGCCTAAAATTGTCTTATTCAGCGTTCGGTTGTGCTTAGCTCCGCCCTCTCGTGTCACTTCTAGTTGCAAAAAAACAAGATGGCGACAGCAAAAAAAACAAGATGGCGATGGCCAAAATTCCGAACTCGAGGCTTCAAAACGGCAGTCCACAAACCAATGGGTGATGTCACGGTGACTACATACACTTCTTATGTACAGTCTATGACTCTAACTAGCTTTGTTTGAGGGCCAAACTACCCGCCAGGCAGGTATTATGCAAATGTGTTACTTGGTGACATCACCACGTTACATAAGAAAAGGCAGTTCAAGAGCAGTGTTTTTGTGGGGGAGAGTAACTAACTAAATTTCGAGAAGACAGATGTCTGTTTTACCCTCTAAATGATGCAAAAGTGATTCAATGTCATGCTTCAGGTAGAAACTGCTCCATAAATAAAACCGGGTCTAGGTGGTTATCATGAGCGTGACTGCCACGACGCCACCTACAAAAGCTACATCATCAAAAATTCCAGCGTCACAGTATTGTTTGATTGACAAGCAATCCCCATAGGCATGCAGTACAAATACACCACTGTGATGACTTCCACTCACCGAATATATCACCAGACTAAAAATAATACATGGATCGTCTGTATGAATCACTACATTGTGCTCCTCGTGACAGGAAATCGCTGAGCCTCTCTTCCATCTGAAGTTGGCCATGGAGCAGCTCGCAGCCAGCCAGACCTTTAGGTGTATTCTCGCAACAGTGTTGGCGATCGGTAACTTTCTCAATGGGTGCAAGGTGAGCGATCCCAATCGTCATCCTTTAATGCACTTTTGAATGTTTTTTTTCTCACAACACACATTTTTAATATGCCTATAGGCCCGTGGTTTTGAGCTGAGCTACCTGGGGAAGCTTTCCCAGGTGAGGGACACGCACACCCGCCAGCCGCTGCTGCACCACGTCTGCGTGCTGCTGCTACAGCTCTACCCGCAATCGTCTGACCTCTACTCTGACATCACTGCTGTTACGAAAGCTGGCAAGGTGCGTCGTTGCGTGTGTGTTTTTCTCCCGAGTGTGTATGAATTGACAATAAACTATTTTAATTCATTCAAATTGAACCGAAATAACAATTCACTGTGAAATCCACTTCAAAATGCAACAAACATCCTCTGTCTTTGTCTGCTTTACAGTTCGAATACTCCCTAGTCCAGTCCAACCTCTCCCAGCTAGAGGCCCTGTGCAAAGCATCATGGGAGCAGCTAAAGGTTTTGGACAAGGCGGAGGAGAAGAGGAAAGGAGGGAAGGCGGAAAAGAGGAGAGGAGGAGGAGGAGGAGGAGGAGGGGGAGAAGGAAACGAGGCGTTCCGTCACCGGCTGCCACAGATTTTGAAAGAGTGCGAGGAGAGGCTGAAGGTCCTGAGAGCCGTCCATCGTCGGGTTATCAACAGGTATGCATGGTTAATTTCATTTTCTTGACATTTTTGGTGCCAAGTGCTCTTAATGTGGTGCTTTAAGTTAAAATTGTGCTCATACATTGTGTCCAGTTGCTACCGTGTTGTCTTTTCCTGTAAAATTTTTGAGACTGAGGCCAAAAGTTGTCCTTCTTATTGCTGAAGTAGTTAAAGGTGCTATTAATTACATTCTGCCACTAGATGTCACATTCTCCCTCACCCATTCCATTGCATTCACTTCACAACAAGTGGTTGCCAGGCACTTATCGTCAAACCCCAGTTTTTTTTCCACACTAACTGGCAACTTGATCGCTGACTACACAGAGAAATCACATGATACCAACGTTACTGGCTCACAAGCCTTGTTAGAAGTGGGAACCAAACGTCAGATATCTTCCACAGAGATAAACAAAACATTCATTTTGGACCTGCCAAAAGTTTTTTAAATTATTATTTCACAATCATAATAATTTCTTTTTTCAGGAAAAGACATACCTATATTTGGCACCTTTTTAAAAGCTCTGTTGATGTATTATTTTTTCAAAAATATTTTTCTGTATAAGAATGTTGTCAACAAGACCTTTAAGTTTTAGTTATGGAGTAAAACTTTCTGTTTTCCTCTTCATTTTTGGTCCTCCAGGTTCCACTCTTTCCTCTTATTCCTGGGCTACTCCCGAGCTATGGTGAGAGACACCAAAGCGGAGGACTTCTGTAAAACCATCAGCAACTTCTCTTTGGAGTACAGGACCACGCGGCAGGCCATCCTCCTGCAGAGAGAGCGGGAACGGCAGAAAAGTGGAGCAGAAAGCCCCGGCCCTAACACGCCCGTAGGCAGGAGGAAACGCCAACAAACTCCAACACAGGTTTTTATTTCAGAATGCTTTCAAAGTGAAGCGCCATTCTAGACTTAACTAGTTTTGTTAACCTGTTAACTGTTGATCCACCAGGAAAATGAGGAGCAGTGTCGGCTGGAGGAAGTGCTGAGAACACCTGAGTCCAGCTCAAGACTGGATGTCACTCTGCCTCGAAACCGCAGGAAGATGGCTGACATCCAAGGTACTTTATATACTTTCTTTTTCTTTATCTGTCAAATGTGTCATCGTGAACCCACATTTCTTTACTCCCCAGGTCCAATTTCACGGAAAATGAAGTGGTGACCCTGCTGATATACTCTCCAAAGCCATTCAATCACTTGCGTGTTAGAACTTGAAATTGTTTGTAATTGTTATTTATGACATTGTTGTTAAAAGTGACGTGTTTGCAGCACAGTGTTGTTTAGTAGTAAGAAGATGGACAGGTGCATGAGATTTCACATGCCATTACATTTTTATCAATCATGTTTGAATTTTTAAGTAAAGATGCATTAAAATCTGTCACACACTGTCATTACATCACACATATACACACACAGACATATATAGTATGTCTGTGTGTGTATATGTGTATATGTGTTTATGTATATATGTATTTATATGTGTATAAACAAGTATATACAGTATTTATGTGTGCGTATATGTGTATATATGTAAATGTATATATGTATAGATAGATATATAGATATGTATGTGTGTATATGTATATATGTATTTATATGTGTATATACGTGTATATACAGTATGTATGTATGTGTATATATGTACAGATAGATAGATAGATAGCAGATTTTAATGCATCTTTACTATATATATATATTATATATATATATATATAATATATATATATAATCATTATATATTTATATTAAATACATGTGTGTATATACGTGTATACTGAATATGTATATGTGTGTGTATATATATATATATATGCATATATATGTATATATATATATATAATATATATGTCGATAGATAGATAGATAGACAGATAGCAGATTTTAATGCATCTTTACTTTATATACATGTATATACAGTATATATACAGTATATATATATATAAATTATAAATGTTATATATAACATTAACAGTAGGGCATTAGCATTTTATTTTGCCAAAAATAATGCCTTAAAAAATGAAAACAACAATGTGTTGTAGCTGTGGACTTCAGAGTTGTACATCATGTTAAGTTAAATCGTTTTCATTACATTGTTACATTCTATTAATAAGGTTTTATTTTGTATTATATTGTTGGTAAAATACATTCTATTTCTCACTAGCATACATTCCATTAAAATGTGTTACTTTGTATTAAATTGCTGTATTACATTCTATTTCCTCGCTACATTAGGTTCCAAAATAATAAAGTATCAAAGTATCAAAGCTGAGGGCATGAGGTGACGTATTATATGAGCCTACGTGTGTCGTCATCAGTGAGCTAGACTGACGAGCGCATCAGCCAATCCCTGCAGGGTATATCAAACAAGGGGTGGTTTTAAATATCCAATCAGAAGCTGAGACTGAGTAAGTGGGCGTTACCCTTCTCCTGTTGTGTGTGTATGAGTCGACGCCATTTCGTGTCCACTGGTTTCAAGGTGATACGATCAGCCTGCAAGAGCCTGTAAACGGATCTTTACCTACTCAAGTAAAAAAAAAAAACAGCGTTGCATTTTACTCGTTTTTAAGTATTAAGCTCCCTG
Organism: Adelosebastes latens; assembly: GCA_916700685.1. NCBI lineage: Eukaryota > Metazoa > Chordata > Actinopteri > Perciformes > Sebastidae > Adelosebastes > Adelosebastes latens. The sequence continues at coordinate 26,921 of CAKAKR010001209.1, read as the reverse complement.
GTGAGTATTTTTAACCGAGAGATTTTTTTTCCCTATATTTTTTTTATTTTTCTCGACTTTGAAAACCTCTTTGGGACTTTTTTGTTTTCATTTTTAAATGCATTTTTCCTGCTGAGACTGTGTTGAGCTTTATAGTGGCGTACATTTTGTGGTTGGCAATATTGAGCTTCGCAGAAAGAAAACTAGTTTGGAAGATTTTTTGCTTTTGTTTTTCGAGTGAGACATTTCAAAAAACCTCCATATTTTTGCAGGGCTGCTGTGTTTACCTCGTTTGTTTATCTTGATTTGTGATGGAGGCAAGAAAGATGGAAGAAGGTTCCAGTCTGTTCTGGAAAGTGTGCAAAGATGGTCGCCCTTTTTCTGGAGCTCTGTTTTTAAAAGGTTTTTCACCTGTAACTTGATTGCAGTCGTTGACATTTTTTACCCTCTGTTTTCTTTGTGATTTTGGCAGTGCTGAGAGAGAGACAGTATGGTTTTCTGCAGCAAAAAATCTTGCAGGAGTGATGTAATTTTTCAGGCAAGATGTTTTTTTTTCCCTTCAGTTTTTTTTAAGGAACATTAACACCTGGGAGTGCTGTAGAATTTGTGCATTTTGGTAATTCTGATCATTTATTTTGCAGATTTAGATTCATTCAGTATCAGTTTATTGTGAGCTGAGGTGCTGCTTTTACCCAGGAAGGGAGGCCTATACAGAGGGGCTGTAACCAGGCCTCCACACTGCTCTGGTTCTTTATTAAATCCATCATTTTATAGCTTTATGACTGATCAGCTGTATGCATATCTGTGGAAAAACGTATGCAACAAAGGTTTACAGTAAGAATGCATGGTAAACTAGACTTGCAGTTGCAATTGCCCCCCCATACAACTGCAAGATCCATGTTTTTTTTTTTACCCCCCCTGCTTTGCCCCACCCCCCCGTTGGCCCCAAGTGTGTCCTCTGGAAGTGTCCTTGAGAAGGAGGCCCTCCAGGCTGCAGGGGGCGCTGTTCTCCAGCTGACCCTTTATACTCTGCCCCCTTGTACAAGGAGGGCACCAAAGTCTGATAATGATCTAATTTGCACTTTGAAGCTGACTACAGTGTGATATTTTCCTGCAGCAACACTTCATTTAACAAAGTCCGCAACTTTCATGGGAATTAGGTGATAATTGGCAAGTAACCCATTTGAAATTTCTGCCAAATTACCCCAATATTTACCTCAAAAGTTATCAAAAATTACCTTTTTATAAACATTATTTAATGATTGTATTTTCCATAGCTGGTCATTCCACAGCCGTTTCTCAAGCCTAAGGGCCCTATTTTAACATGCTATTTTAGCATATAATTATTAAATAATTCATGGTAATTAGGTTATAATTAGCAAGTCACCCATTTGAGATTTCTTTGGAAATTACTGCAAAATTACCCCAATATTAACCTCAAAATGTATCAAAAATTACCTTATTATAAACATTATTTAATGATTGTATTTTCCAATAGCTGGTCATTAATTTAATTTTTTTTTTAAATACATTGATATGCTTTATTTCCATGTCTGCTGATAAATAGATGATAATTAGCAAATAACTTTTGTGAAATTTCTTTAAAAAAAAAAAACTTGAATCATTTTTATTATCATCATTTATTTTTCAATATTAAGTCACACAAAGGTGAGATTTGTGTCTTCTATTAGTTTTGGTTTTCCACCTCCGATGAAGAGCAGCCGCTTCTCAAGCCTAAGGGCCCTATTTTAACCATTATATGCCATTTTAGCATATAATTATTAAATAATGATTATAATAAAGTAATTTCCGATAAATATTGAGGTAAATTTTGGGATAATTTGGCAGTAATTCCCAAGAAATTTCAAATAGATTACTTGATAATTATCACCAAATTACCATGAAATTTGTGGACCTGTAAAATGAAGTGTTACCTTTCCTGCTTATAAGGTTGACCTCAGTTTCCATATCCGTAGAAGTCTGAGCAGAAATGAGCAGGACAAGTTAGTAGTTTATATGGAAAGATTTTTAATTCCCTCTTTTTTTGAATGACCATTTGAATTCCTAGTGATGCTAGACCTCAACGAATCTGGCAAAAGGATGCACCAACCCTTGCACTATCTGGAGAAGTTGTGGCATTAGAGAGAAAACAAACCAGAATCAGAATTTGGGCTGCACGATTTCTGAAATATTATCCAATTGCGATTATTTTTGACTGATATTGCAATTGAGATATTGGGGGGGAATTTGACATAATTCTCATTTTCATTGAAAAACTGGTAACACTTTATAACAACCATCATTAATAAATGGTAAATTGATAGCTAATTCAATTTAATTAATAGTTATTTTAGTGTTAACAAACAATTAAATGATAATTAATGTTTACTAATTATTAGTAATGATTTAATTTGTTATTTTATCATTAGTTTGTGTAATATGAAATAATTAGTTTATAAATTGTATCAACCAATACACATCAGTTTATTGTTGAACACATAACATTTTATATACGATATTAAGTATTTATTAATCATTTCCAAATGATTTGTAAACTGTTCAGAAATTGTTTGTAAAACATCTATAAACACTACATAGATAGATGGATCAGAAACCAATTAATAACCATTGCCAAAGTATAAGCTATCTAAATAATGTTTATAGATGCTTTTACAAACAATTTCTTTAAGGTTTACAAACAATATCTTAATCATTAACAAATACCTTTTATATATTAGTTTATAAAATGTGTGCAACAATAAAATGCTAAAATAACACAAAATTCTAGCATTACTAATAATTAGTAAACATTATTAATGATCATTTCTTTGTTTGTTAACATTAAAATTACTATTAACTCAGTTTAATTAACTATCACTTAACCATTTATAAATTATGGTTATTATAAAGTGTTATTAAAAAATGTATATGTAAATATTAAAGTGTAATTCTTTGCAGGGATTTGTACCAAACATGTTTTCTTAAGTCTGTAGAACAAGATGTGTAGGCCAGGACATCTCTGCAGCACCACAATATTTAATTTAAAATGTTTTTTTGACACAAATATTTAGCCTCCTGCGATATGAAAATTGTAATAAAAAATATTACGATTTCGCTAAAATTTGGATTAATTGTGTAGCCCTAATCGGAATGATATAGACTGTGCTAAACATACATTAATTCAATAATTACTAGCTCAATCTGGTAGTAGCCTGCCTGCAAAGTCTCAGCCAGCCATAAATCTTGTACTGTACACATGCATTTTATAACAATTGAGAGAAAGAATTCCACCTAAATTAATATTTTTCTGATAAATGTTCAGTCCATAATGTTATAAATGAGGATGAAGATGGGATTTTTAGTTTTAAATGAGTAGACATTTGAGTAAATGAGAGCGTAGATCTCGACAGAGTTTAAGTTAATGTTTACTTTAAGCTTTAGCTTAGTTTGAACAAATTCATGATGAAAGCACCATTGAGGGCGTTAGCATTTTTTTTTTACTTAGTTTCCATAAGTTTCCCTTCCAGTTTGCCCTCCTTGCTTGTGGAAATGAGACATTTTGATTGCTATTCTGTTGCTAGGGCAACAGCTTTGGTCCGAGTTCACTTCCTGTCAGCTACCGCATTAACAACCATTGCAACAGGAAATACAAAGGGGCCCATTTAAAATGTTTATGTTGTCAAGTTTTTAAAAGGTCTATAGTTCTAGTTCATTTTTCCTCTTTTCTAATATTCCGTTTTTGTTTCCCCCCTGTTTAGTTTTTGAAGCCACTTTTTTGAACGGCGGCAAATCGTAAGTTGGTCTCAACCTTTTTTTTTTTTTTTTGTTTATTTTTCCACCTCAACTTTTGCATCACTTTTTTTATACTCC
>CAKAKR010001209.1:5441-20455 GCA_916700685.1 Adelosebastes latens | reverse complement strand
CCCCCCCCCCCCCCACCCTCCTGAACACACCCGGTGTTGTGGACACTCTGTCAGCTTGCCAAGCAATAGACACATCCCAGCCAAAGCATGTTGCGGAGAGCAGAAAGCCTGCTGTAATCCCTGCTGGTAGCTACCGTCCAGAGAGGCTGCTGCTGCTGCTGGTTACAGTTCAGCCCAGCTGGCAGCAGCGTTGGGCTCTGGCAGGTGTAATGGCTGAAGTGGTTGATAATATATGAGCAGGGTGGAGAGGGAATTAGCAAAAACAACAAGATAGACACACTGAAGGTCAAAGCCAGCGTTCACTCATGATGCTGAAAGAGAAAAAACAAGTGAAGAATGTATTCATGTGCAGGGGGTGGACAAAATAACAAACATGATCATTTTTCATGTCTGTTAGTAGCTTTATTAAACAAATATCAAATAAGGTGTCTTACAATTAGTGCTGGTGAGGTTCTACTTGTCAGTATAGGGATGCACCGATCTGTCTTTTTCAGTCTCGATAGCGATACCTGCAGGCGTTGATTACCAGTGTTTGATTAATAAGCTGTATGCCTCACTGTGTGGAAGTGACTGGGCTCATTCTTTTATGTGTAAGGCAACATCATGCTTGACTTAAACATTGCTTTCTTAACTTTGTAAAGCAAAAATGTGACCAATAAATACACAGAAATAATTTCACTGAATTGTTATTTTGTTTATTATTAGAATAATAAATCCTGCAACAGCAACTTGGTAAAAAAGAATCTTCAAAATTAACAGGAAATACAATTCAAATGTAAACCTTTTTAATGCAGCAACAAATTGGGCAAAACAGGAATTAAAATTCCAGTATATAATGTATATAGCATATAGACATAGAACTGAATTGCATAGATCGGGACCCTTGTATTGATTAATAAAGGAGATATTCCTGGGTTAGGGTACCCCCTCTCTTATCTCCTACCAGTAGAACCTCTATGGCAAGCCGTTTTAACATTCAATTGCTAAGCTTGACTATCCGGAATTAACATTAGGTATATCTACAATTGCATTTTGACTAGTTGTAATAACATTGTGACTAGTCAGAATTCTTATTCAAGATATCTATAACGTCATTCTGACTAGTCAAAACGCCAGTTAGAGATATGTGTAATTCAGTTCTGACTATAATGACAAACCCCGTACACATGAATGGCAAAAGTAGTTTGAATCGCACTAGTCAAAATGCAATTACGGATATCTAAAAGGAGAGTTTTGCCTAGTCAAAATAGAATTAGGGATATCTTGAATTAGAGTTTTGACTAGGCAAAAAAACGATATCAGATATCTCTAATGAATATCCTGTCTAGCTATTAAGGCAGCAGTAGGCAAGATTGGAGCAAATATGATCAAAAAAAGTTATTTTTATAAAACGGTCGCTATATCATGACAGAAGTACATGAAACAGGTAACCCGAAAAAAAACATGTGCCTCTGTGTCCTCCGGTGTCTGCAAGATTTTACAGACCGGAGGAAAACAAGCAGTCAGAGCTGATCTGAGGTCTGCTGTCCATCTGCCGCCTATGAAAGCCATCTGTCAATCATTCGCGAACGCCGACCAAGCGGTCAAACTAGGCAGCACTGATCAAATATGAATCATTATTATGTTACGTTAATGCCTGTTTCTCACCTCAAATATTTTCAGAATCATCCTCTAGTGTACGGTTTAGCTGTAAAATGAGAAAGTTTGTGACACCGCCGCCATTGTGAAATCTGGTGAAGGAACTCCAAGTTCCCGTCACATGACCGGAGCACAGCCAATAGGAACGCTCTCTAAATGGAATGACCTGTGATTGGTTAAAGTCTCCCATCACGGGCTAGATTTTCTAAAACCTGAAAACAGATCCATGAGGAGGTGCAGAAGTCTAGTTTTCTCTCAGAACACTTGATTTACAATATGCTGAAAGGTTATTATGGATTTTTTGCCCAATGATGCCAAAAATATACTGCCTACTGCCACTTTAAATGTTAAAACGGCTTGCCATAGATCCTCACTAGCATTGGCTTAAAAAAAAACTCAAAGGGATCATAAAACGTGTAAAACGAAAGAGAAATTGTGAATCAACTTCGGCCCGTGAGGCAAAACGGCGTCTCCCCTGTACCTCCCCACAGTCTGGAAGTTGAAGCAGGAATGGCTAAGGCACCTGCGCAAATAACATGCAGTAATACTAGTATTTATCATGTATACACAAGGATATGAACAACCAGATTTCTGTGTTCTTGAATATGATATAAAACCGGGATGAACCTCATAACCGGGATACTCATGTCCATGGATCAAACAGGATGCTGCAGCTATGAGCTTCAGTACAGTGGTGTTTACTGCAGGGAGATTTCTGTTTCCTCGCGCTCTATAGAGACATAGAACAAGTTATCACTTTCACACATACACATTTAGAAAGTAAAGAAGCAGCAATGCAATATCTTGTTTTGTCATAACCATTTATCCCACAGGTTGTTTTTTTTATGGCTGCCTCCATTTTTTTAAACATTTTATCTACCACCTCCTGAACCAGCCCCTCTTTCCTTTGGGTTTTTGCCAAAAAGCCAAGAAAACAAACTTTTTTTGGAGGTGTAGTAGATGTCTCTCCACAGACTCCATCTCTCATAGTTCCTCGACAACCCCTCTTCTCTCCAACAGACTCAGACAGGCAGGCAGACCTCCACCTACCCGAGTACAGACACAATGGAGTGAGTGCTGGTTGCTTCATGACCCGATCACACTATTTATTCTATTCTGCTGTCTATTAGAGGCTCCGGTCTCCCATAATGAAAGATTTACAAAAGATTTTCCTTGTGTATATCGATGATTATGATGCCTTTTTGTTTATATAATATATAATATCAGTAAATGAGCATATAACGTGTCATTAGTGCTGAAATTGTTCGACAAAGACAACAATTTTGATGAATTGTTTAAGTGATTCTCATGCAAAAATGCTTCTCAAATGTGAGGATTTGCTGCTTTTCTCTATTTTCTTTACTTTATATTTAATATATTTTGGGGTTTTGGACCGTAAATTGTACAAAACAAGCAATTTGAAAGTTGTAATGGCCATTTTCTGACATCTTATAGACTAGTGGATCACATAATAACAGTTGTAGCCTTCTTTTTTAAAAATTGGACACATGCTCAAAGCTTAGGCAGCCCACTATTAAAGAGCTACAAGGTCAAACCTCACATTGACCTTGGTGCAGAATCTACAAATTATAGAGCAAGGCAAAAAAAAAATCTCACGTCTGCTGTTCTTCTTCCTTTCTTTACCCATCTTCCTCTCTCCCCTCCTCTCGCCTCCCGTCTCGTCCGCCGTCAGCCCGATGGCCAGCAGCAATGTGACCAACAAGACTGACCCTCGCTCCCTCAACTCCCGGGTCTTCATCGGCAACCTCAACACACTGCTGGTCACCAAGGCCGACGTGGAGGCCATCTTCTCCAAGTACGGCAAGGTGGTGGGCTGCTCCGTGCACAAGGGCTACGCCTTCGTGCAGTACGCCAACGAGAGGAACGCCCGGAACGCCGTGGTCAGCGAGGACGGCCGCATGATCGTGGGACAGGTGCTAGGTGAGGCGGAAGGGGGGGTTGATGGGAGATACAAAGACAGGAAGTCCAGTACTGAGCCTTCAAATCAGCACTGGACTTGAATTTAAGAAAGTTTGGTGGGACAGATAATGCTGTATTGAAAACAAATTGCAATATTTTCACCAAACCTACCGTTTTTTCACAGGTTTTCTAAAGAAAAACAAGAATTTATAAGCCTGTTGTGTTTGATAATATTTGTGTCTTAATATGCAGATAGTCTAAAGTCACATATGTAATACCACAATGTTCTTAACTCGAAATTCTCTGAGGCGACAACCTGGTAATACAAAGTTTATTCTAAAGCAGGCCTATTTAATTGGCGGCCCGTGGGCCCTTTAACAACCTCAAACTGCCCCTTTAATAATTTATAAATATGAAAAAAATGATTTTATTCCCGTTCATCGACGTTACCACTTACGCTTGTTAAGAACTGTTAATATCATTGTGTTTTTATTTAGATAACCTGCTGTCATCTTACGTTTATGGGTGTTTACATTGTTTGATTATTAGAAGATCATCATTTTATTAGTAGGGTAATAAGTAGTTGTCTTTGTTAAGCACAGCAATACTTATTTAACCCCGGCTGTTTAAGCAGAGGGAATTTAGGAAGGTCAAACTGAATAAAAAAGATGTTAAATGCAACATTGTGTTTATTAAAACAAGAATCTACTAAGATTAAAAATGTTTTGTTTTCATATTTAAATTCCTAGCTTTGCAGATCAGATAGGAAATGTGAATGGCACTTTTTCAAACCTGGCCCTTCTAAAAAGTAATTGAATAGGCTTGTTCTAAAGTGTGCCATAGGGTCATCAGAATGACAAGAACTTAAATCAAACTAGACATAATATTGATAATAAAACACCGCAAACGGGGCATGAATCTCTTGCAAGGCCTAAACACAAACAGATAAACATACATTCACTCTTACAGTCACATTTGTCACAATTTTACAGTCTTCAGTTCACCTTCAAATTCAAACCCAGGATGCTGTTTTCTGTTTCGCAATACAGTAGAGCAGGCTGAGCTGTGTGCTGCCCTCTAGTGCTACAAACCAGGAATTTGTACAAGTGATCTTTAAAAAAAACTCAACATCTCTCATTAAAGTAAAGACAGACAAACTGTTGTTTTTTTTATCCGAATATTCCGACCTGTCTTGTGCCTCAACACAGGTGTCGTGGCAACTTAAAATCAGTTTTTTGTCTAGATCTTTAATGCGTGCACACGTGGCGTCATTACTAGTGAATGGTGACATAGAGCTTTATAAAAAGCAACCATAAAACACCTCTCTATGCCAGGTGTCAACACCCTACACAGTCTAACGAAAGGAAACCTAACACCAGCTCTTCTCCCACGCGCTGCAGTTTTATACATTTATTTCATTTTAAAGCTTAAATCTGTTTCTTAAAGATTACAAAACTATAAGATTGCATTTCATTCAGATTACATGCACGTGAACCTTTAATACCACAATTTACGTAACACAGGTTAAAATAAGTGGGAGTAATTATTTGCAAACACCAGCCGGTAGGGATAAAACGTGTGTTAGTCCTCCAAAATAAAATACCATCAGTTGAAGGGAAAGAGTGATACAAATGTGTTAATTGACACATGACATGTTTCTGACTGTTTTCTCTCACTCCTGGCAACCCTAACTCCTCCACAACTCCGTGTTTTTCCTCCCTCAGACATCAACCTGGCAGGCGAGCCGAAACCTCACAGATCGAAGACGGTGAAGCGTTCTGCAGGAGACATGTACAGGTGAGGACACACTTGATCACGCTCACAACAGCAACGCAGCAATTCCTGTAATCCAGACAGGCTTCGAAGCGCAACTGACTTAAAGGTCCCATATCGTGCTCATTTTCAGGTTCATACTTGTATTTTGTGTTTCTACTAAAACATGTATACATGCTGTAATGTTAAAAAAAAAACTTTATTTTTCTCATACTGTCTGCATGAATATGCCTGTATTCACCCTCTGTCTGAAACGCTCCGTTTTAGTGCATTGCAACGGAATTGCGTTGCTAGTCAACAGCTTGGGTCCATGTTAACTTCCTGTCAGCTGATGTCATTCACATACACTGCAACAGTAAATTAACTGGGACGCATTTAGAATGTTTACATTTAAACCCGTGTAATGGTCTAAATATTGTATATTTGTGACATCACAAATGGACAGAAATCCTAACGGCTTGTTTCAAACGCACAATTTCTGAATACGGGCTGTGTGTATTTCTCCATATATTGAGCGTTTTGATAGTTTAACAGTATTTGTATATCACCTAAACCTGCTTTATAATATAAAAGACCTGAAAATCTCACTTTTTTATAATATGGGACCTTTAATGTTAAAGATAAGTGCTGTAGTTAATCTCTCTACCCTGTCTCTGCTCTCTCCGCAGTTCATCTGTTGACTTGGACTATGACTTTCAAAGAGATTACTATGATAGGTAAGCTGTCTATTCTTTATATTTTTAAGAATAATTGCTCATGTTTATGTGTTGTTGCTGAACTCCTTATTGTCCAGCCCATTTCCATGCACTTTTTGAATTAAGTTTGAATGTGTCTGTTGCAAATTCAAAGGTTTTTGGTTATATTTTTGCACCTGTGTATCTCAGGATGTACTCCTACCAGTCCCGGGTGCCCCCTCCCCCTCCGCCCCTGTCCCGTGCCGTCATCCCCTCGAAGCGTCCGAGGGTCAGCGTGAGCGGAGGAGGCAGCCGACGAACCAAAACCAGTTTCTCCTCCTCCTCCAAGACCAGCCAGAGGACCTCCCGTGCGAGTAAGGTGCCACACTTAATGTCAGCTGCCTTCTCCGTCTCATCCCCATCAGTGTCGTAATTCTACCGCTTTTCCCATCAGCAGTGAAGGTCGATGACCTGCAGACCATCAAGAGAGAGCTCACGCAGATCAAACACAAGGTGGACTACCTGCTGGAGAGCTTAGAGCGCATGGAAAAGGACCACAGCAAGAAGTCAGGTGGGTTAATGGTTGACGCAAAGTTTATTTACACCTGCTGCGTGAAACACAGAAAATGAAAAAAATAAAACCAAAGAGGATGTTCTGTCTAGTACAGAGATAAGTTCAAGTTTTGCAAATTAGGGCTGTCAAAATTGGCGTTCAAATATTCGTTCTACTACTACTAAGTCTGTCAATCAATTCAAGTATTTATCAATCGCATGATTGTCCATAGATAATCATGATTAATCACAAATTATCATTATTATCATTTATCTGTTCAAAATATACCTTAAAGGGAGATTTGTCAAGTATTTAATACTCTTATCAACATGGGAGTGGAATAATATGCTTGCTTTATGCAAATGTATGTATATATTTATTATTGGAAATCAATTAACAACACAAAACAATGACGAATATTGTCCAGAAACCCTCACAGGTACTGCATTTAGCATAACAAAATATGCTCAAATCGTAACATGGCAAACTGCAGCCCAACAGGCAACAACAGCTGTCAGTGTGTCAGTGTGCTGACTTGACTATGACTTGCCCCAAACTGCATGTGATTATCATAAAGTGGGCATGTCTGTAAAGGGGAGACTCGTGGGTACCCATAGAACCCATTTTCATCCAGATATCTTGAGGTCAGAGGTCAAGGGACCCCTTTGAACATGGCCATGCCAGTTTTTCCTTGCCAATATTTCAAGATCCTTCGCGACAAGCTAGCATGACATGGTTGGTACCAATGGATTCCTTAGGTTTTTTAGTTTCATATGATACCAGTATCTTCACTCTAGCTTTTTCATCGACAGCCCCTATTGCAAATCAGCTTTGCGGTTACTATAAGAGTTTCCTTGCTTTATTTATCCCATTTTCCCCACCGTCTCACCTCCATTTCCTCAGACATGAAGAACCAACCAGAACCAGGCGAGGTGTCCCCCCTCAACTCCTCCACCTCCAGCAAGAAAGGTGACCTGAAACGGGGGCTGAACGACTCGGACGAGGAGGGAGATCTGCTGGAGGACGAAGACGAGGTGAGCGGTGGGGATGAGGATGAGGAAGAGGAGAGGAGAGGAGAGGGAGGGAACCAGGACGAGAGCTAAGAACCGATGAATAAAGTGTTATTTGTCCTCCTGTGCAGATGAAAATGAGAGGGAGAGAAGACGAGGAGCACGAGGAAGGAGAGGACGACGGAGATAGCGCCAACGGAGACGAGTCCTAAACACTACACAGGCAGACACACACACACACACACACACACACACACTTACACAACAACACAGATTGTGTATGATCGTATCTCCACACCAGACTTGTACACAGTGTTCATGTGCTCATATCTGCTGTATTGACTGGACATTTATAAACAGCGTATTGTAGATAATGCTTTCTCACACACATTCATAAATTAGTCTAGTAGTTGTTTCTGGATTTTACAATGTACAAGTTTGATTTTTCCTACTTTTTTTCTGACATTCTTTTATTTGACTTTTTTTTTTATGGATATGTTTTGCCATTGGATAAATGCAAACTGATTGTGTTACATTTAGACAAAATGCAAGTTCAGTTGAGGATACATGTTACGATGTATAACATTGTATGTTTGAACTCCGGGCTATAAGCCACTCCAATATGTTAAAACAAATTGTAAGAGAAATTGTTTTTTTAGATGACTGTGTTTACTTGATGTAAAAAAAAATTGAACAAATTATCACCTGGCAGGTGATAATGCTACGGTTTGAATTTAAGGTCAGGCTTGAGACAAAATACCAGACATGATACTACAGTCCAGGCTTGAAAATGTATAAAATGTTAAATATATTCCTGATCCAGCTGCTGTACAGCTGCCTCCTCACCAGCAGGTGGCAATGTATCATAACAACAAACAACCACACAAAAAAACCACAAGGTTTTATTTCTGTTCCCCTTCAGATAACAACATGTATAATACCTCACATCAGGCTGCGCAACAAAATCTCCATTGCTCTTGTTTGTTGCCGAGGTGTTGCGACCTTAACTGACTTTGACTTGTGTAATGCAGTGCTACTCCATGTTTGTCTTGTTTCTGTTGATGTTTTGTCATTCGACTGCACTGGTGAAAGTGAATAAACATGTTTTCCAAGTTGGAACCTGTAAGAGCTTTTTGGTCAAATCCACATGGATCCACTCGGGTGCAGAGTGAGGCTGTGGGTCGTTTGCGTGTCATTAAAGCGTCAGTAGGCAGAAAGTTTGTGGCATCATTGGGCAAAAAATCCATAATAACCTTTCAGCATATCGTAATTCAAGTGTTCTGAGAGAAAACTAGACTTCTGCACCTCCTCATGGCTCTGTTTTCAGGCTTTAAAAAATCAAACCCGTGACGGGAGACTCTGGCCAATCACAGGTCATTTCAGAGAGAGAGCGTTCCTATTGGCTGGTGGGTGGTGCTTGGTATTTCCTCAACTGATCTCAACATGGCTGCCGGGTCACAAACTTTCTCATTTTCACAGCTAAACAGTACACTACAAGATGTTTCTGAAAACATTTGAAGTGAGAAATAGGCATTACAGTAACAGAATATTGATTCATATTTGATCAGCGCTGCATAGTTTGACCATTTTGATCAGAGTTCGCAAGTGATTGACAGCTGCTCAGAGAGTTATTGCCTCATCAAAAACTCTTGCCGGGCCAGTATTTTTTCATGTAAATAGTTTTGCTTTTATTTGCCCAGGTTGAGATATGTATCTCTAAAATTTCTGTAAAAAATACTCTTTGTTGACAGCAGATTCTCCATTGTGTTGGGTAGAGGGCAAAAGTCTAAAAGATTCATCCCTCAAAACAGACACCCCTGATCTACTTTAATGTCAAAAAAATATTACAACATGAAAAAAATATGTATTTATTTTTGTGTGATTTCTTGATTATCCCCAAACAAAGACTTGGGGGATAATCATGCTCAAATTTTGGAAGCACAGGTCCCATAATGCATTGGGAGATGAAAAAAACAGTTTGTTAGCTGTTGGCCACAGCTTGAGCCCCGTTATTTGTTGCCTATATTCGTTTAAATTTTGGCAAATTAGCACAATTAAGAGTATGCCGAATTAACTATTAGCAGTTCCTGTTTGGAATATACCTCTAAATGTACACACAAGGATCACGGTTTTACTTTGACACTGAAGAAAACTTAAAAATGTGAAGATTCTCAGGCAAGTCTGGGAATTTCAGGAGCGTCGTTTTTTCTATGATTTCTAAACGGGTTTATGGATGTTTATCTACGATGGACATCAGAGATAATGACACCCCGTTGAAAGTGTAAGTAACACAGAATTTAAAAATGTGTGTATCATCTCTGTGTGTTCACATTTGAGTAAGTTATGACTTTGAAAAGGAGTGTGACTTTTAATCGGAGTTAGTTTTAAGAACCTCGTTTGCTTTTCACCTCATTCAGGATTTGCCTCAAGTTCTCTTCCTCCCGCAGCACAAAAATGGACAGGTACGTGCAACCTAAAATATCTGCATGCTAAATACCATTTGAAGTAAGAAAATATGTTGTTTTTTGTTTGTAATTTGGGGAAGAGTGGGCTAAACATTTCCATTCAGTCTACAAGCTAGACAAGGGATAAATATATGAAATCATCACATAAACCTGTGTGAATTAAATACTTGACAAATGAAAAGTACTGAATATTTTCTCATTTTAAGAAGTGAGTGCAAAATGAACATAAGAGTTTTTAGTGAAATTATATAGAAAAAAATAAATAAATATAGGCCTAGCCCAAATCACCATAGAAACGATATGGAAAAATATAAATTATAAAAAATTATATATGTTTTTTGATGATATATATCGTCATACTGCCCAGCCCTAAGGAAGAATTAAAATCTACTTGAACAAGTAAAATAAGCTTGTTCGTCCACAATTTCATTACCAATGACCAAACCGCAATCAATACACAGCTTCCTTTATTAATTGACATTATCCTGCCTGGAGTCTTGTAGCTCGGTAATGAAGGCAAGAAGAGAGAGCTGGCAGGAAGAAAGAGGAAAGAGGGATAACTAATCAATAAACGGCCGTCTTCAGGGTGAACTGTGATTAACAAGGGAACAACAGGCAAGCGGAGGGGGGATGGATAATGAGAGTATGAAGAGATGGATGGAGAGTGGATGAACAAGCCACAGAAGACTGGAGACAGATGGAAGGAGCAGTTGACAGATGGAGAGATGACAGGACGAGCGGAAAAGATTTTGTAGCTTGCGCTTGGGGGGGGGGAGATGAAGGATGTGGGAATGGTGTGTAACAGTTAAAATGAGTGATTGCGGAGCTGTGCCTTTTGTCTAAACGTTGTCTGAGCCTTGGTGGTGTGCAATGTTTTATTGCTTGTCATGTGTGCAATTTCAAGGAAACTTCATGGAACGATATGGATAGGCCTTTTTAGAGTGATCAAATGAACGGTTTATATCATCGAGTCACATTCCTAAACAGGCCTGAAACACTGACGCTCTTTATTCTCTGCACAGAGAATAAACTTTCAAAGAAGCCATCAAACAAATCTAAATCAGATGGCACGCTTGACCATGAAACTCATTCACATCGTATAGGCGCTACCATATGATGTGAAAGCATGCACGAGTGTGGCCAAATGAACATTAATGAAATCACAGTGAGTACAGTGCAGTTGGGAGGTTAACGTGCGACCGTGGTGTGATCACTGTTATATGGGAAATATTGCCCAGTCCAGCGGAATCGATGGGGCTCACACACACACACACACTTTTTCTCGCTTTCTGGCTTTGACACATATTTTCACATATATACATGCCCTGTTTTTAGCACCCTTTCCGAGAGCAAAACACTCACTATCTAGCTTTTAAATTGTATATATATCTAAACACATGGTAGAAAGTTGTGGAAATTTCTGCACACATACAGTACATAGGCTGTATACAAATACTGAAATGAGCAATGCAACAACATGTCTGAAGAATAAACTATATAAAAACCCATTTAATTATCAGAAAAACACAGTGTCACAAAAGTGAAAACAGGCCTGTTTTTGACCTTTTGGAGATACATGGTTTTCACGGGACAAAGATCGTTCATTGAAGCAATGGAGATTTTCAGCATGTATTAGCAGCCGGATAATGTTGTTGTTACAGAGCAACCCTCTCTTTTACATGTTGTAGAGCTGGCTGATTTGTTCAGGGGAATGGTAAAAAAGAAACATGTTTAAACTACCAGATATTATTTTCTATGTTTCTATAAGGAGTTGACAGAAGTGTGTACAGGTCAAGAGCACTGCAACAAAACAGCAGGTGCTCATGGTGGTCATTTTGTCATGGCATGGCAGGAAATAGCTTTAATGACATTAATAATGGCTGCATTCCATTTAGGTTTGCCAGCTGAGCCCTCTGTGTGCATGCCGGCTCAGCTGGCACCAATGAATGTAGCCGAGCAATTAATGATGTTATTAGTTACACCTGTGTGACTAATAATGTTAATGGCCTCATTATATGACAAGTCTAAACGTCCACCATGAGAGCAGTTTGTAATTGTTGTTATAATTATTGCTGCATGAACTATAGATGCATTTTTTAAAAATACAGTGTGAGCCATATCATTAAAAACAACAAATCCATCACTTTAGCCGGCTAGCTTGGTTTAGCATAAATACTGGATGGTAGGCCCTTTGGACATAGCAAGGCTAGCTGTTTCCCCCGGTTTCCAGCCTTTGTGCTAAGCTAAGCTAACCGGCTGCAGGCTGGAGCCATGCGCCTACCTCCAATTCTGAAAAGTGAAGCCAATGCGGAAGTGCCTTACACTTGCATTATTTCTAATAGCCAGCAGGGGGCGACTCCTCTGGTTGCAAAAAGAAGTCGGATTGTATAGAAGTCTATTAGAAAATTACCCTACTTCTCACTTGAATTATTACCTCAGTAAACATTGTAAACATGAGTTTGTGGTCTCAATCGCTAGTTTCAAGTCTTCTTCAATACAGCATGATGTTCATTTAGTAAATTATGTTCCCATTTAGAGTCAAATACACCATAAAGCAAGGGATGCTTTAGGGCGTGGCTACCTTGTGATTGACTGGTTGCTACGCCGTGGTAGTCTGGGAGTTGTCCGTGTTTTCGTCTTAGAACTTTAACCCTTTCACAGTGTGTTTTCAGTTCATGAAAGCTAATTTTAACCTTTTGGTCGCCTAAAAAAGTCTCCACCCTCTCGTGTCACTTCTGGTTCCATAAAACCAAGATGGCCACAGCCAAAATGCCGAACTCGAGGCTTCAAAACCCCAGTCCACAAACCGATGGTTCACGTCACGGTGACTACGTCCACTTCTTATACACAGTCTATGGCTGTAGCTCTACATTTACTATACAGACATGAGAGGGGCATCAATATTCTCGTCTAACTCTTGGCAAGAAAGTGAAATCATAAGATAATCCATTAAGTATTAATTTGGTGATTTGCAGGTAAAAGGACATCAAGAAGTCGTCTTAAAACTGGGCTTTTTTAGGTGTCCTGTTTACATATAACAATTTATTCAACAACATGTAAAATATTATATTTCAAGGCGAAACGTATCGTTACTACATGCTCAGATAAAATCATCAACAAAATGTCGAAACAACGGCTAGATTTCTACAAAACAAGCTCTTTTTGACTAAAGGCGAATGTCTAATGTCTTCAGCAACATAAAGCTACTTTGTCATTATAATACTTATTTTTTTTAGCATTGCCTCCTCTTCGTCAATTAGGCTACTAATCGGTTGTTTTGGTCTTAGTCGACTAAGATTTCTTTAGTCGATAAAGATGTTTTTTATGCTTTTTTCATGCTGAATGACTTATTTCTAAGAAACCTATGAGCACATCTCTGGTAACACAAGATTTAAAGTGGTGTAAAACTGTATTTTACTGATCTGTCGATAAAATCAACTAATCGATTAGTCAACAAAATTGTATGAGTGTTAGTCGACTAAGAATTTCGTTGGCCAAGGACAGCCCTATGACAGCCCTATGACATAATCATTCTGTGGTGGACATTATTCTTGTCCACGTAGTCAGCATTTCAAAGTGTGTGTGCTGCGTAGAAGCCCTATAGTGTAATGATACACAACGAGGGATGATTTTGGTGTCTGGGCTCTCACACCTTAGAGTAAAAAAACAGTCTAAAACTCAGCTTTGAACCATCCAAACACCAGATGTAAACATAGAAATGAACAGAGGTGATTGAGGGGAAGGAGGGAGGGATGAGATAAGAGGTCACGGCCGAGACGAAGTGAGAGGAAGAAGAAAGCGAGGGAGGAGAAGGGTGTGAAAGAGAGGAGGAGGAGGAGGAGGAGGAGGAGGAGGAGGGAGATGAAAGGGAAGAGCACTACAGAGGTCGGGAGCGAGGGGAGATGGAGCTGGAAGCCTCAAGTGTGATCTATCAGTGTCACAGATGGGAACTCTTTGTGTGAATGACAGAGACAGTGGAGACAAAAGAATTGTGAAACAAAAACACGATGGAAGAGACACATGAAATTAATTGGAGCCAATGTACCAACTATAAAAATAGGAGGAGAAAAGTTAGCTGCCTGCGGATGCATTTTATTTTGGTTTCAAGTAGAATGTGTGTGGATGCCGGCATAAAAGAAGCAACAATAGCAAGAAGGACATTTATTCCTGCTTTAATGTCAATTTGCACCTAATTCCCCGCCCATTAACTCTGGTAATTACTGATGGACTGACTGCTAACACACAGTCATGGAGGGTAAAACTATCAGTCCTTATAACAACTTTGTTTGGGTTTGGAGATGCTTGTGTTTCAGGAGTTTCTTTGTTTAACTCTCAAGTTTAAACTGAATATTATTGACTACAATATAGTTATTATTTTTTATTAGGGCTGTCAATTGATTAAAATATTTGATTGTATCGTGATTAATTGCACATTTTTTATCTGTTCAAAATGTACCTTAAAGGGAGATTTGTCAAGTATTTAATACTCATATCAACATGGGAGTGAGCAAATATGCTTGCTTTATACAAATGTATGTACTGTATATATTTATTATTAGAAATCAATTAACAACACAAAACAATGACAAATATTGCCCCAAACTGCATGTGATTATTATAAAGTGGGCATGTCTGTAAAGGGAGACTCGTGGGTACCCATAGAACCCATTTACATTCACATATCTTGAGGTCAGAGGTCAAGGGACCCCTTTGAAAATGGCCATGCCAGTTTTTCCTTGCCAAAATTATGTATAAGTTTGGAGCGTTATTTAGGCTCTTTTGCGACAAGCTAGTATGACATGGTTGGTACCAATGGATTCCTTAGGTTTTTTCTAGTTTCATATGATACCGTTATCATCACTCGCTTAACAGGACCTCCTGGGTGAAAGTCTGGTGTTTTTTGATCCACCCCGACCTCCTCCCTATGTGGCACTCTTTATACTTTGTGGTTCACGATTACATGGATTACGTACAAGTTGAT
>CAKAKR010001208.1:5553-33633 GCA_916700685.1 Adelosebastes latens | reverse complement strand
GAGGTTCCACTCTCATGTTTATGTATTAAATATAAATGTACTTTAACTTTTTGGCTCATGTGCCCTCCGTTAACACGGTAGTATAGGTTTAAGACCTATACTGCAGCCAGCCACCAGGGGGCGATCAAGATGTTTTGGCTTCACTTTTGGGGGAGCTGTAATGTCATCCATCTTTGTATGCAGTCTATGGCTCAAACAGGCTCACGACCTTTCGTCAGATTTTATAACATTTGAATAAAAGTGTCTAAAAGTGTTGATCATGATTTATTCCTCCATAAATGAAATTACATACTTAGCATCAGTAAAAGGGGACTCACTAAAACCATATTCATTGTTTCATGACATGTCCTTTTTTACGTATATAATTATCAATTTTAACTATGCTCGGTACGCCTTTGTAATAATTCACTCTCAGCTCACTTGTTCAGTCTTCTGAGACAAAAGCTATTCAAGGAATGCAAAGAAAATTGCAGGTTTTTATAAAATAGTCAGAGTGTGAAGTCGAGCGAAGAGATAAAATGTTCTGACAGGTACCTCTGTAGTTATTATACATAATGGACCAGCACATTCACAAAGACACACCTGCGTGAATACACACACGCAGACACATTCACACACAATTATGATGATAATATTCAAACATTTGTGGATTCATTAACACCCTCCCATACATGTGAATTTTCTATGCCACCCCCTCTCTCTCTGGAGTGTGATGTGTGGCTGAAAGCATTTTATTTTTTACATGAGATGATTCATGTGAGCGCACAGCATGGTAATCACCAGCTAGTTGCTGTGCATCAATCAATTAAGAGAATCTGTCAAAGCCCCATAATGGTTTTAATACGCTGCCTCTTCCACTGGCTGGGTAATTGCTACATAATTACTCAGAGTCATCTCAGGTAGATCTCTACCTGGTTAAGTCAGCGCCTGAATATAAATGTGTGGAAAGTTAGTTTCAGATGGCTTGTTCAGAAGCAAAGCACTTCCCAGGGGAGCCGCTGCAGCAGTACATATTAAATAGCTGAATTGATAACGTGATGATTAGCATAACACCTGCAGGAGGAAGAGAGTGAACTCAGGGAAGCGATTTATATGTGGGTGACAAATTTGATTTGACTGAGGGAGATCTTAACATAACGGGGCAACGTATCCTCATACAACGGTTTGTATGATATCTTCCAAAACGTTATTCCCCATTTTTTGCGCGTTTCCCTACCATTTCCTATGAATGTCCAGCAACACGTGTCAATTACCTGTCGTTACATGCATACTGTCTTTTCAAAATAAACTTCCGTTCTCACAGTAAACAACTTAGTTAGGTTTAGGAAAAGATCACGGTTTGGGTTGAAATATCTACGGAAGTGGCGTTACTTAAATACGGAAGTTACGTGACAAATTAATCAACGTTGACTTCTGGTTTCACACGGAATATGAACAGCGGTCTCCTGGGTGAAATTCCGGTGTTTTTTCATACGAATCGATTTCATGGTGTATATACAAATTACAGTGCATTACTTTTCGTAGGTATAGCTATCAACAGTGTACGAGAACAGCCTGAATGGGGCAGTGTTGGAGGAAGAACCTTCACAAAGTGTAAGTATGTAAATGTACTAATACCAAGCAATTACAAGTTTTTGCTTGAGGTGAAGTTCCTTTTTAAATATTTTATAGTATATAGGAGCATCATAATAGTGACACCTTCGAATGGCTTGTTTGTCCAACCAGTAGTCCAACCCTCAATATTATTCAGTTTACTATGATTTAAGATGAGGCTAAGGAACAAATCCTCACATTGGAGAAGCTGAAACCATGTTTTTTTTTTTGCTTGATAAAAATGATTACTTAGTTACCAAAATAGTTGCCCATTCATTTTCTGTTTATCAACTAATTGATTAATACAAACTGTCGGATAAATGTATATAATGCCTCAGATTTTATGAGCTCTTCATATGGTTTGCATGTAAAATCTTTGTTTTATAAAGTAACTAGTAACTACAGCTGTCAGAAAAATGTATATAAATAAATAAAATATAAAATATTCCCCTCTGAAATGTATAGTGGAGTATAAAGTAGCATACAATTACCTCCAATTTTACTTAAGTTCAGTACTTGAGTACATGTACTTAGTTCAATTCCACCAAGACACTGAACCCAATAAATGCTCATTCATTCAAAGTGATTATGGTGAAAAGCATCGGCTGTGACGACATATTACATAAACTTTGCCTTACCCTACTTTATATTACCTAGTCTTCATCTCAAAACACTTCCAAGTACTTCAGCGGAACATTTCAAACACACCACAAACTAGTCGATCCTAATAAGCCAATAAATTCAGTTTGGATTGACAAAATCCCAAAGCCTAGTAATCAACATGATATCACTGCATGCTGAAATATTCAGAGCGAGTGACTCACAGCCTTAGCAATCTAATAAGATGAGGCTTTGCGTGGAGCGATATATTGACATTCAATTCGGCTGCATTTGCCTTTCAAATGAGCCCATTGATGGCTGGAAAGTCACAACAGTCACAATCCAGCTGTGCCAGTTGGAAGTGACAATAGCGTGGTTTCCGCTGCGGAGTGAGAAGCAACAAGCGGGGCTGAACCTTTGTTCGTTCCACACAACCCTGCCTCTTCCATCTGCTCTACTTTCATCCTTCTTCTTTCAACTTGTTGTCAGCAGATAGGATTTATCAGGAGGGGAGATGATAAACAAACGCCACCCTTAGTCGTCTTGTTTCCAATGAGTTCAGCCCCAGTTGGTGCCGCTGATTAATGCTGTCTGGTCTTGTTTGGTGCCAACTGTGGTACCCGCATCCAGGGCCCCTTAGTCTCTCGGCTAATTAAAGTCATTCTCCAGTAATATTCCTAAATCAACTGTTTCCTCTTGCCTATTTGAGACCTAATTGGAAGCATGTGCAGTCAACCCAAAGGGCTCCTTTTAACCCCTGACACTTCAAGAATGTGTCTGTTGCGGTCATTGATTTTACTTTGCTGTTTTTCTTTCTTTATTCCTTCAGCCAAAGAGAAACCTTGTTGTGTGGTATCAGGTTGTAGATCTTTTTGGATGCTTTTTAGGGGGGAGTTATCTTAGCAGCGTTATCAACATATGTTTGCGTCAGCCTATGGGTCTCCATAACAAGCACATAATTTGTCAGGCTCCACAGCGGACCTCATGCTTCATGCTAAGAGGGTTGAGCTCGGGTCATGACATCTGGTAAAGGGAGCGATGTGTTGCCAGAATAAAACAGCAGAAAGTAAAACAGGATTTACATGAATCTTTGACAAATAACATTGACAGAACAAATACTGTCTGTCTGCTGAAGGTTTGCCGTTGAAATGCAAAGTGCTTTTTTTGATTTCACACCGATTTCATCATCATGATAGCGCCTTGTACAAATTCTCTTTGATACGCTTTACTTTGATTTAATACTCCTTGTTTACAACTTTGTCTTCAATATTACACACATTATTAAAACATGTCGGGAAGATTAAAGCATCCAAGGATGAAACAATCATGTGCGTGTGTGTGTGCATGTGTAACTAAGTAACTTCATACCTGCACTATAAAGGCCTTTGCACACCGAGTTTGTATTTTTCCTCCAAAATGTCGTATGTTTAAAAATAAATATGGCCTCACGTTGTGTCAATCACATTTACACACCGACTCCAAAACCTTTGTCCGTTATTAAAGTTTTCGGAACAGGTTCAATGTTTTATCTCATCCGTCAGAGAAGTTTGACCACTCAGAGCCACCGTATATGCAAACGTCATCATCCAAAATAGCATCTGATGAGCTGATTCACTTTGTTCATTCGTCTCCCAGCACAAAGCACTTTATGATAAACACAGTAAAGAATACAGAGATTTTTTCAACGAAGAGAAAAATAAAAACTAGAGCTGTTAACGTGATAACGCGTTAACGCAAATTTGTTTTAACGCCACTAATTTTATTAACACAATCGATCTTTCGGAGGTTGTAGTGAGCTCAGTTTTAAAGCTAGAGTGAAGATACTGGTATCATATGAAACTGGAAAACCTAAGAAATCCTTTGGTATCATAGTAGCTTGTCGCAAAGGAGCCTAAATAACGCTCCAAACTTACGCTACATTTTTGGCGAGGAAAAACTGGCATGGCCATTTTCAAAGGGGTCCCTTGACCTCTGACCTCAAGATATGTGAATGAAAATGGGTTATATGGGTACCCACGAGTCTCCCCTTTACAGACATGCCCACTTTATGATAATCACATGCAGTTTGGGGCAAGTCATAGTCAAGTCAACACACTGACACACTGACAGCTGTTGTTGCCTGTTGGGCTGCAGTTTGCCATGTTATGATTTGAGAATATTTTTTATGCTAAATGCAGTACCTGTGAGGGTTTCTGGACAATACTTGTAATTGTTTTGTGTTGTTAATTGATTTCCAATAATAAATATATACATACATTTGCATAAAGCAGCATATTTGAATATTAAGTACTTGACAAAATCTCCCTTTAAAGTACATTTTGAACAAATAAAAAATGTGCGATTAATTTGCGATTAATCATGGACAATCATATGGTTAATTGTGAGTCAGTAACAGTCCTAAAAAACGCATGGTGTGCAAAGGCCTTAAATCTCATATGTAAACATATTGTAAACACTCAAACTATACTGCAAGAACACTGCGTGCAATGTAATTAGATTTATTCTGTAAATAATTTCACATTTCTTGTCTGTTCAAGCTCCTTAGTTCTTTAAATGTTGTTCTCCATTCGATAAATTGCCTCCTGTCTGACTTCACTGTGTGTAACAATGCAGGCTGCTGCTTCAAGCCCATTACCAACAAACACAATGCGGTTAAGAGTGATCTTGCAAACTTCAGACACTCGAGAGTGCACTCTCTTCTTTTACAGTCCTGTACCCAACAAATGCTTGGCCTCTGCCTGCTGCAGTAAACACTGGCTTTGGTGTTTATCTACAAAGACTGGTTGCCTGTGAACTTTGCTTTAATCATTAATGTCGCTCCATTTCAGTGGATCGGCAGGTTGTTATGAGATTTAGCATCCAAGTCCGTTGCGTTTTCTCCCCGTCTCGCAAAAAACAAACAGGCGTAAAACTCCATTTGGATGCGAGATGCTTTCAAAGACAAATGGTTGTGATATTTTCCAGGGTGTTTATTGGTTGAATGGAGCGATGGCTGTGACTCATTGAGCTTGTCGTTTTCACGCGGAAAATAGAAATAAGGATTGGAAACAATTGGAGGAGAGAGGCTGGGAGGGGGGAGATTGATTTCTCAGCCACCATTTCTGAGCCATTAAGCTTTACCCATCCTCTTCAGTCCTGATCCGCCTCCCCTCACACACCTGCTTGCTTACGGGACATTAGTTGTGTTCAGAGGGGAGATAAGACACACTGCCTCTCAGCCTCTGTTGGTCAATACATCCATCTTGTGCCTGGAGCTGCTCTGCGAGCGGTGAGCTACTGTACCTGCAAATTACTGTTTACAGGCAGACGGTCATTATTGTGTTTGCTCACTGGAGTGTCGTCACACAGAGAACTGAAATGTGCTGCAAGGACAGAGAGAGAAAGAGAGATCATTATGGTAAATCCAAGCAAATGCTGCCTTCTGCCTCTATACAGTATCATTCAACGATAGCAGAGACAGAAGATGTTACACAAGAGGCTCGGCTTCATCAAAGGACACTGGTACTATTGTGTTGGAGTCATAACCACGATGCACTTAACTTTAGAGACCATGTTACTCCGGGTATATAACCAAAGTCCATATTGAGTCATATCAGTTTAGTGAAGGTCAATGCTTTTTTGAGATTGTTATAGGTGTTGATTCAACTCCGTGGATCTTTTTGAGGCCATAGTTTGTAGTGTGATTAAGTAGAGGTCTTCAGGGGTTCAAAATCGGAAACAGAACAGCCATCTAAAGCTTCCCGAATCTGCCGTGGGACCCGAGGACAGTCAGACCAGGTCCAAATAGTAGACCCGAGGATGATAAGAACCAATCCAAAAATGTAGAATTTCGACGTTTCTGAACCAAAAAAAGTTTGATAAATATGATTCACATCAGCCTCGTATCACGCTTGCAGAAACGCACAATGCAACCTGGTTAACGTTGCGTTTAGGTTTAGGCAGTAAAACTACTTGAATAAGGTTAGAAAACAGATCATGGTTTGCGTTAAAATAATAACGTAACAATGTAACATAACTTGCAGACTTTCTTATGTAACGTTATGTAACAAGCGTAACAACGTTACGTGTAATAGCGTTGAGTAAAACAACATTACGTAAAAAAATGTTACGTGAAACAATGTTACGTGAAACAATGTTACGTAAAACAATGTTACGTAAAACAATGTTACGTAAAAAAGTGTAAAGTCAACGTTTACTTTTTAACGTAACGATGTAACATAACTTGCCGACTTTCTTATGTAACGTTATGTAACAAGCGTAACAACGTTACGTGTAATAGCGTTAAGTAAAACAACATTACGTAAAACAACATTACGTAAAACAACGTTACGTAAAAGTGTAAAGTCAACGTTTACTTTTGGTTTCACAGCGGTCTCCTGGTTGAGAGTCCTGTGTTTGCTTGACCCATCCTCCCACCTGCCCCTAGTGGACTTTCTTGCTTGTTATACTCGTGATTATACCACGTAACTTCCAATAACAGAGGCTCCATATACTGTATGTACCACGTCACTTGCTCTGACCGAATGCAAAAACGTTCACATTCAACGTGTCCGTGGTTTACAGAACCGTACAATGCCAACATTTTTTTCCTGGCGACAGGGCTGCAGCAGTCCTTGTTCTGTGCAAAAACATAATCAAAAGTTCATCTAAAGTTAGTCTGTGTGTTAGTCAATTAGTTTATCTTCCAAAATTACAATTAAATCTCCTTGATACAGAATTCTTGCTTTGTGCTTCCCGGGACAAGACGGTAACTTTGGAAGACACTGACTTGATCTGTCTAACTCTCTAGACAGCTGAAGCCTCATATTAGCTACAGATAAACTATAGATTTTGACTATAGATATTTTCCCCATCACTTAATGGCCAGTATGAACAGCAAGAATGATTATAGCGACCATAAACTTTTTAAATGCTTTTTAATGTGTGTGATCAGAGCTGACGGCGAGTCTTCTCTAATCCATTTGGGTTTAGGTCGTATTGACACACCCAACTAGCCTGAATATTAGTTATAGGCACAACTTGGGTGCCTCATCGGGTCTTGCTTACTAGGAACCAAACTGAAGACTCTATTGTCAAGTAAACATCACTTGAAGTTGCTCTCCATCATGAGGACGTGTCCTCCTTTATGCTTAAAGAAGTATTTCCTTTTTTTTGCATGTGTTGTCATGTGCGTTGAGACTCCCCCCCCCCCCCCCATTTACCACCAGTGTAAAATCAATTTGCTTTGCCTTTAATATCCACTTCTAAAAATAGTGACTGCTAAAATTTGACTCACTTATGCAGCATTTTGATTTCCAGTAGTCACTACAGTCGCAGATGCAAAGCTGTCTCATGTAGGAGAAGGGACATGTCTCAAAAATCATGAAGACTTATGCTAAACAAACATATGCACGGGGCGTATTTCCCTGACAGCCTCAAATATGGCCATGAACTTGAACCAACATTTGACATTTAAAAAAAAAAAACAGAAACATTATGAGCTGGTGTGGCATTATAAGGCATTTCTGTCATTTTGAGTGCCCGGTGTTTTAGCCAATTGGCATCAGGCTGAGGTCACCCAGAGTCTAGGGGAGAGAGAGAGAGAGAGAGAGAGAGAGAGAGAGAGAGAGAGATGTCTTCTGATGTCAAAGGTCTTGTGAAGGCGCTTGGCCACAGTGGCCTCTGCTGGGTGGTAAGGGTAGTGCATGCAGGGGTAGAGATCAGAGATTTAGGTGTGGAGGAATACAAATGTGATATTTATTCAAGAATGGGCTGATCATCACTAATAAGCTTAATCCTGTGTTACACCATAATGAACAGCCAACTGTCGTGGTGGATTATAATGGAGGTGGATGGATCCCAACTGCTCACTGGGAGATGCATCTGTCCTGCCTTTGCACAGCTGCTAGAGGACGATGACAGCAAAATGTTTGTTTCTTTTTTAATTGAGCTGGAACGTAGTGGTGTTTGCGAGATTAAATCAGAAGTGAGTGGAGCTCATCAAATCGCACCTGCACTGTTTTTATAGTGCCGGAATTAAGTATACTCTCTATCATGGAGAGCGATATCAAATTAATACCTGACATTAATTAGAATTTCTGAGATAACAAACGGAAGCGGAGAGCAACAGGAGAGCTCTCAGTGTGTGCTAACAGAAAGTACAAGAAAAGAAACAACAAATAGTTAAGAGAACACATACCTAACATCTATAAAAAGTCTTTCTGTTTGAAGGCAAACTTTAAGACAGTATGGAAACACTTGTTTTATTAATAAATGTCAACCACAGACAGAGAGAACAAATGAAACTGGTGTTAAAAGCGACAACAAATGTTATTTTCTGAGGGCGGAACATACAGCCTACACATACAGTAAGTGATGTTTTCCCATAAAGTGCCCTCAAAGCCCTCACTAAAGCTATTTTCAGCCTGTTTAAAAGTAGCCGAGTTCTGATATAAATCAAGTAATTGCTAACAGAGTCCCCATGATGTAATTTTAGCTTTAAGCTCCAAGAGGCAGCCATTAAAGCGGAATAAAATGATACCATTTAATTTGCCTCTGTTGAGTGGCCTAATGCCTCGCTAAGTCAAGAGTGTGTGGCGCTGTTTCATGTTTAAAGAAGTGCATTTTACGCGGTAATTGAAAGGCTTTTGTGTCACAAAGTGTTTGGGTCCAAAAGCCGGGGCTGACGGATTAAGCCCGGCTCTGACAGAGCGATATAAAGAGAGGGCACGAACACATGAAAGCGTTTCTTGGATCTTAAAACGATAACTTTAATCTTTGAGCCAAATATTCAACCTACAGACAGACGGGTGGGGGGGCTTATGTGTCACCGTTACAGTTTTTGGGGCAGATTGTGTTACTGTATTCTCACATAGAAAATGTGCGCAAGAGTGACAGTTCTATCAAGATGCCAGCATGAAACTGCTTTTGGTATGTCATCCTGTTACAGTTCCACGTTAAATGGGATTAGAGAGGAAGCTTTCGCTCGAGGGACGACTAAATCTGGAACGAAACGAGGGGAAAAAAAACATTTATCATACTTTGAAATGTGCTTTAAATCAAATGCTGTTACTGCGAGACGTCGTGATTGTGTTGTTCCTTCTGTCCCCGGTGGAATTTCCTATCGAGTCATTTAAGTATGAAAAAAGTGTAACCTTTTGAATAAATGGCGAAAACACTTCCCATGAGACCGGAGAAGGCTTGAGAGCAGCCAAACCAGAAAACCGACATCACCGTCCATCACTGCCATGTCATGACATCACCCTACTTCCTCTCTACTGGTGTCCCTGTGGTCCGGATGGTAATTCTCTGGCTCGAACACCGATGCTCTCAAAAAGGGCCCGGGCGACTTAATCCGACGCCGAGAGACAAGAAAATAATAGCGCTGTGCTTCGACGAGGTCACCGTCTGTCTCTCCGCAGCGTGTCAACGTGAATATTCTCCCTCTGAAGAGAGCCGTGATACAACCTGACATTACCAGCTCGGATTGCCCCCAAATTAGATAGTTAGTTTGCTTTGGCTGCACCCGCCGCTCCACAAAAACCTGGACACTATATAAACTCCAGAAATGTCTCTAATGACAGACACATGGCACTGAAATGTGACCCTGAGCTGGAGATAATCACTGTCATTTAGTGTTCTAGCAAATCAGTGTGGGCTATTAACACCGAGACCAGTACCAGCGGTGAGGTATCACTCTGGTGAATATGCACAGAGGGACAAGAATTTAGACTACACGTGTTTAAAAACGTCTGGATATGCATCTGGTTTTAGTGCCTAGAACAAACAACGGTGCAATTCATGCAGCACAGTGCATACTTGATTAAAACCAAGAATGTAAATAATTGCAATTATCCTTTAAAGGTACTATTGATAACATTTATAACATTCAGCCACCAGATGTCGCATTCTTCGTCCCCCGTTCCATTGCATTTACTTCACAATAAGTCGTTGCCAGGCACTTACCGTCAATCTCAGCCATTTAGCCGGGTTTTTTTCCCCACACTGACGACCCAGAGATACCACGTGATACCAACGTCGTTATACTATTGGCTCACAAGCCTCGTTAGAAGTGGGAACCAAACGTCAGATATCTTCCACAGAGATAAACAAAACATTCAATATTTTAAATGATTAATTCACAATCATAATAATTTTTTCCAGGAAAAGCCATACTTTTATTCTGCACCTCTGTGGATATATAAAAAAAATATGTATGTATGTATAAAACATTCTTCTACATAAAGATGTAATCAATAAGACCTTCAATACACTTTTTTCCACAGCTGATATTTTAAATCGTCATTAATTAAGGCTCAGCTCCAGCAAGCCACACCAGCTACAATTAATGCTACTAATTACAACTGTGATGTCTGATGTCTGCCAACAATGTTAGCATTTAATGACAAAGCAATGCCGCCAATCATTCATTATTATTATATTTTTAGCTTTTCTTTTCTTATAAAAAAAAGCCTTTTTTTTTTGTTGTAGACATGTAAAGCCATATAAGAAAAAGAAAAAAAAGGTTATATGATGTTAATCGTGTTATTAACCTGTAGGGCTACAGTAAGTAATTCAGGGTTATTATGGCACCATAGGGAGAGACAGAGCAAGGAGGGCAGAGGAGAGTATGGGCAGTTGAGAGAGAGACTGTGACCTGAGGATAATATAACTGTAACACTGAAACCCCGCTATGAAATTACAAAGTAATAATATAATAATAATAAACTTTATTTGTATAGCACCTTTCCAAACATAGTTACAACATAGTTACAAAGTGTGATACATTTATCTGTGCAATATATCCTTGACGCAAAATACAGCTCAAGTGCTTTGTTTAAATTTTATTTATTACATCTACCCTACCTATTTTACAAGTGCAATTACCTCTGTTTACACTACATCTATTTTTATATTTTATACTTCTAGTGTAACACTTCTGTTTATATTTATTTATTACATCTACTTTACCTGTTTTATTTACTTTATAACTGTGTGTGTTTTACCTGTTATATGTTTTATCTGCCTCGTTTAGTCTTGTCAAGTATTTGTTTTTAAAGCACTGACCAGAAGTGGCAACTGTGAATCTCGTTGTATTTAATACAATGACAATAATTCTATTATATTCTATAAGTTAAAATAGTGCAAACATCAAGATAAAAACAATACAGAATAAAAACATAAAAACATAGGCCAAAATAAAATGTTGAACATAAGACTTTTGTACAAAAAGTCAACAGTAATGAAATTTAAAACAAGGGAAAGTAGTGAATTTAGCCTGTTATCCATAAAAGTTGGAGCAATTCAGAGCACTTTTCACAGCTGCAAACCTCATAATATTATCATCTCCATTCAGTACTTTTATTCCAAAGTCGGACCAACGCTTATTGATCCTTGTGAGCTCCCGTACTTGACAGTTTCAGGAAGTAGCTCCACTCTCAAACAAAACAACAGCGTGCAGCCTGTAGAGCAGTTTTACTCGCAAAATGATGACACATCTTCCACAATTACCTCCTAAATCAGCCTGTAACACGGGACACTTTAAATGTGCAGACAATGCGCCATCCAGTCGGGATAATTTCAACTTTATTCCTTCATTTGAAGCACTTTGGTAACGTTTTGTAGCAGCCTGAACAGCTCATGTTACTGTAACTTCAGCTGGATGAAGATTGAGCCCAAGGCGACTCTGAATGTGCTTTAACTCCGTTGTGAAGGTGGAATAGCGTCCATACATAGAGGTGGGTGGATAAGCTAAAGGCTAGTAGCTTATTGGTTGGAATGCTGGAAGCATTCACAACATATGTTCTTCTACTACAAAAAAAATATTATTTTTCTTCAGACCACTTTTTTTGCAACACTACTCCTTCCACATTTTTCAACATAGAAACTCCATTCAAACAACAAAACGTGCAGCTCAATTAGGACATGATGGCTATTACTTTTCTCATTCATAACTTTCATATTTTCAGAATTATTAACCATAATTCATCAAAAATTCTCCATTGAAATGAATGGAAGAAATGTTCAGAATTTAAACATTTTCAAGCATTTTCAACTCTTCACTGCTCATTCATACTTTCACCTAGAAACTCCATTCAAACTGTAAAATGTCCCACAACTTTTCAATGATATTCATACAAATTAAAATGAAAAATTCTCCATTGAAATGAATGGAAGAAATGTTCAGAATTTAAACATTTTCAAGCATTTTCAACTCTTCACTGCTCATTCATACTTTCACCTAGAAACACCATTCAAACTGTAAAATGTTCCACAACTTTTCAATGATATTCATACAAATTAAAACCCATTAGCACTTTTGCAACTTTCTCCTTCTTCATACAGATTAAAGCCAGCAGTGCAGTGTAGCGTCAGCTATTCAAAAACCTTCAAATATTCCACATCTTTGATAAATTATTGGTTTTATTCAACTTTTCAATGAAATTCATACAATTCTACCCATTCCCACTTTTCCATCTATTCCTACTACTTCACCTTCTTCTAACAACATTTAAGCCAGCATTACAGCGTAGCGTCATCTCTTCAGCATCCAGCATTCACACCGCAATTTCTTCAGAAATTGCTTTTCTAGTTTACTGCGTTGCTGTGTCTGTAATGTCTCTCAAGTTGGGATACTGCACATATTTAAACAATAACTTGACATTCACCTTAAAAGGAGGAGACACCGGAGTTTTGGTCGGAGACAATAACGTTTCTCTCTGCGGAGCTCCGTCACTTCACCAGACACGGGAAACCTCCGTTGGTCTGGAGGAGCTGCAGCATTTATTTCTGCACAAACGTCCACTGTACATTTACTAGATATTCTCAGACCTACTAACTCTTCTGCAGTGTGTAGTGTGCGGGCATGCACGTGAGTGGAGCGAAATAGCGAGAGCGAGCGCGGCGTGTGAGTGAAGGCAGGCAGGCAGAGCAGCAGAGTACAGCAGAGACTCCGGTCCTGGAGACCAAAGCTATGGTCTGCCCCCGCGTACTCTGACCGCCGCCAACACTGTTTAACAGACGGGCTTCACTAGCTATAACTTTGCGGTTTTGGTGCTTCCGTGTAGTTTGTGTTGGAGTCTTGTCTGAACAGCGTAGCCACACGCGAGCTCGCATGAGACACCGACCCGGATTGATTTATACGTGTAAGAAGTTACAAACGGTCCCTTTAAACACATTCAAATAAAACATGATGATGGAAAAATCACCTTTGAACTGGCCTCCACCTGTAGACTGATGTAAGCAGTGATAATGGGTCACAGGACAACATCATTCGTTTAAGGGGTTATAAGCTAATAGGCTGGGAACCACTGTCTTAAGGCAATTTAAATGATCTTAAAGGTGGAGTCTGCGATTCTAATCATATACACTTTTAGTCAGATTCTGCCAGCTGTCCGTTCTGTGTGTGCGCTGAAAATCAATTTGGTGTTCATAAACAGCCCTGGCTCTGTAAATGGGAAACACTGCTCCAGCCAGGACAGGGGGACAGGCCTTAGATGTATAAAGAGAAAGGTAGTGAGAGGGACATGCTAACGCTCTGAAGGAGCACGGCGTATTCGTCTATGTGTTGAGCTCAAATGTCAACACTCACAGACTCCGACTCTAAACTAACATTACTGTCAACCAAAGATGGAGAGAGAGAGGCCGTGTAGGCAGGTGCTCGCGTCTGCCTTGTCTATACACCTGAGGGGCGCAGTGAGACTCGTGACTCGTAAGTCCTTTAAGTCTGTGTATGATATTTTTTAGTAGAGGGGAGAAAAGCAGGAGAATCAAGTTGTTACCTCTGGTGAGATGGGCCTCCTTAATTCCATAGATTTTGCCGCTTTGTAATGCAGCATTTTGCTAATAGCGAGCTGAGCTGAAGCAATTAGTTGATTAATCGGTTAGATAATTGACAGAAAAACAGGCGTTAAAATAATTTTTCAAGCAAAAATGCTTCTTCCTCCTCTATTTCCACCTTCTCCAGTGTGGAGTTTTTGCAGCTTTCCTTCTTGCCTGCTTTTGAAACAAGCAATTTGGTTATATCACCTTGGGCTTTAGAATCAGAATCAGAAATACTTTATTGATCCCTAAGGGGGAAATTGGGGCGTTACAAGTTGCTCTTATACAAACATAAAGAAATGTAAGAAAATAGAAATAAAGGAGTATGTAATATGTATATTATGTACAAAATGCTACAATATAATCACACTATATGTAGAGAATATAAGTAAATAATGAAAATAAGAAATGAGCATATAAGAAATATGTAAAAAATATTTGCATTAAGACATGCAATATATGACATATAACCACAACGAGAAGAAGCAACTGCAACGGGCTGCATGTGCACTGTCTGAAAGTAGTGATAGGCATTTTAAAACTATATTCTGACATTTTATAGACTAAAAACTACTAATCAATTAGTCAAGAAAAATAATCAACGTATGATCTGATATTGAAAATAAAACATTAGTTGCATCCTAATTACATATACGCATCAGTGTGGTTAAAAACACTCCAAGTCCTGGTTACTCTGACATTTGAAACATAGCAAATATTTAACTTTTCCTCATTTTCCTCATACAGGACGATGCCGCGCTTGCAGTCCGGTGTTTGGAAGCATTTCACCCCGGCTATCAAAGAAGGGAGGGAAACCTTCATGTGCAACTACTGTTTAAAGACATACACAAAGAATGCCACCAAGATGCAGATGCATTTGGACAAATGCAAGGAGTACTCGGTGGCTTCGCAGCAGTCGCCGGGCCCAGACGGGAGCTCCTCTGCCTCCATCCCCGTTCCCTCCTTCTCCTTCTTACCGTCTGCCACCCCTGGGGGACAGTTCCTCATTGATTCGGTGGATCAGCGCAGCCAGGCGCACGCTGACGAGTGCCTGGCGAGAGCCGTGTTCGCCACTTCGTCGCCCCTCACTCTCACGGACAATATTTATTGGAAACGATTTTTCAGCGTGCTCCGGCCTGCTTACTGTCCGCCCACTAGAGAGGCTTTGTCCTCTCATCTCCTGGACTGCGAGTATGACAGAGTGCAAAGCCAAGTCCACGAGGCCATAGGGAAAGCAGACTGTGTCACCATCCTCTGCAGCGGCTGGTCCAACATAAAAGAAACTGGCGCCATCATTTATTTCGTCGCAACACCTGTGCAGCTGTTCTACAAACGTATGACGACAAAGGAGCGGACACACACAAGCACTTTTATTGCCGGGGAACTGAAAGGTATTATAAACGAAGTGGGACCGCAAAAGGTCTTTGCTGTCGTCACCGACGACGCCCCGGAAATGATGGCGGCTTGGGCTCAAGTAGAAGAAGCCTTCCCGCACATATCGGCTATCGGCTGCACGTCGCGTGGCGTCCAGCAGCTCTTCGATGACACCGTTTCAACGCCGTCTATGAAGGCTCTGTGCAGGAGAGCTGAGCAGGTGGTGAGGTACGTTAGAGAGCGGAAAATATTAGCAGAGACCTTTAGATGCTGGCAGACTACAAAGATAAGAAACCACACTGCTAATGGGACAATACTGACACTTCCTGTTAGCTCTGACTGGACTGATGTGGTTAACATGTTCAACAGCCTCCTGGAGGGTCAGAACTCTCTACAAGAGATGGCCGTGTCGCCCACGCTGGATGTCGAAGCGCCCATCAGGGCAACGGTACAAGACGCAGCATTTTGGAAAGGGTTAAGCGGCAGTCGAAGCCTGCTCTACTTGATTGGGAATTATATTGATTACATGAAAAGAGAAGACGCCGTGCTCTCCGGCGTCGTCGACATGTTCAGTCAGTTGAGATACCACATCGGAGCTTCGCTGTCCGGGTCCGTGCTGCACAGCGCCGAGCAGAAAGCCGTCATGGCGTCATTAGACAGGTGTCAGGAGTTTTGCGTGAAGCCCATCCACGCAGCGGCGTACATGCTGGACCCAAAGCACGTCGGACAGCAGACGCTCTCCGGGGAGCAGATAAACGACGCCTACTACGTCATCTCCAACCTGTCGCATCATCTAAATCTGGACGAGGGGAAAGTGCTCGGCAGCTTCGCCAGATTCTCAGCCAAGCAGGGATTATGGAAGGGCGCCGGGATATGGAGCTCTTGCCAGCACGTGTCTGCGTCCACCTGGTGGAAAGGGCTGTGCTCGTCTGAGCCGCTGTCCGCCGTGGCCTCGGCTATACTCCAGATCCCGCCAGCAACGGGCGCTTGCGAGCATCTACGGTCGCGCTTTTGCAATACAAAGGCGCAAGGATCGCTCTCGGCCGACAAGGTGCAAAAACTGGTAGCGGTGCAGGTGAATCTCAACCTTTTAGAGCCAAGCGATTGCGAGTATGCGCCGCTGGAGAGTGAGGAAGAGAGGAAAGTGTTGTTTCAATCTGGGACTCAATAGTAAGAAAAACTTAGATATCTGAAGCTATGTAGAGCAGACCACATTGGGAAGATAGCCTTAGTAACAAAATACAGACGGTTAAATGAAAAACAGTCTGTCTGAACTTGCACTTACTCACATTCCTTCCTGTCTTCACTCCGAGGCCTGTGAAAATATGAAATGCATAGGGAGTGACTGAATCTGATGCCTTCGTGTGTATACACTGAAAAAAATCTAAGCAGATGTAAATGTATCATAATTAAATCGGTGATATTAGCAATAAAAAATGAAGTTCGTATCCTGACATGAAAATATCTAGTTTGAAGTTAATCTGTTCAAAACAAGAACTTGTGCATTTTTTTCTTTAAAGGTTATATTGGTAAAATTTTTATGTAGATAAATATTTTTAAATAATAATACATCCACAGAGCCTTTAGAAAGGTGCCGAATAAAAGTATGGCTTTTCCTAAAAAAATGTTTCATTGTGAATTAATAATTTTAAAATTTGTGGCGGGTCCTGAATGAATGTTTTCTCTGTGGAAGGTATCTGATGTTTGGTTCCCACTTCTAACAAGGCGTGTGGTAACTCCTGTCTGCTTCTCCAAACTGAGGGCGTACCGACCGTCATCTACTGTAGGTAATACATTGACTATGGACCTCATACCCTTCAAAACACCCGAACTATACCTTTAAGGAACAATTCATTCCCATTTATCCGTTCTGGGATTGTATAAGCAGTTAAATAAGTTTAAAAATGGAAAAACTCCAACTTTAGCACTTTTCATTAAAGATTTAATGAAACATAAAATATAATCTTAGCTTGTAAGAAAGTTAAAAAGAGCTGCTGTGGCGAATCACTGACTGTGTTATCTCACACGCACTCATTCACCTTTCATTTCCCTCCTCTCTGTCTGCCTCTCTGCTGTGGTCTGCTGGTGGTTTGGCACCAGGGCGGCCTCGGGCGTTCTGAGGAGAGATCTGGGCCTTGTAAATACTAGCATTATTAATCTTAATAGGAACGATCCAGGACGGCTCTGAAGGTGTCTCCGCCTCGAAGGCAGCAGACCTGCCGTAAATCTCAGGCGCTCTGTTCTCCACTACACCACTCCGTAAATCTATCACTACCTACGTACTTCTTCTCTCTCCCACAGTTGCTTCACTTGTCTGTTCTGCATGGGGGATTTGTAGGCCGTGACAACAGATGTGTGGGCAATAATTAGAGCGATGGCATATATCATTTCACAGATGAAGAGAGGGCCATCCTGGTGATGTGTGCTGCTCATGACAGATGGCAGTGCGTCGGTTGGTTTTAAAGTTGCCCTTTGTGTGATTTAGTCATACCAGGCAGATTGCAGGAAATTACTGTTGTGGTGATTTTTCACTCAGGTCGTGGTTTCCTCCATGTTTCATCATCATTTGTTGCAAGCCTCAATTATAAGTGTCAAGGATTATTTTCTGCTGTGGATTAATACACCTGGTGTGCTAGTGAGGATCACTGTAAAATCACGCAAGTGCAATGTTTTGGCTCATTACATGTTTTTAATAGTTTTTATTAGGGCTGTCAAGCGATTAAAATAGTTAATTGCAATTAATCACATCACACACATTTTTGCTTTATGCAAATGTATGTATATATTTATTATTGGAAATCTATTAACAACACAAAACAATGACAAATATTGTCCAGAAACCCTCACAGGTACTGCATTTAGCATAAAAAATATGCTCAAATCACAACATGGCAAACTGCAGCCCAACAGGCAACAACAGCTGTCAGTGTGTCAGTGTGCTGACTTGACTATGACTTGCCCCAAACTGCATGTGATTATCATGAAGTGGGCATGTCTGTAAAGGGGAGACTCGTGGGTACCCATAGAACCCATTACATTCACATATCTTGAGGTCAGATGTCAGGACCCAAGTTTGGAGCATTATTTAGCCTCCTTCTCGACAAGCTAGTATGACATGTTTGATACCAATGGATTGCTTAGTTAGCCTCTTAGTTAACTATTAGCAAGACAAAGTGAGTATTTAATTGTATCGCATTACATCTAGCAAAAGTCAATGTTAATGGTATCCTCCCTGTAAAGTCTACATCCATGCTAGTGGTTCTGTGAGGCCTAGTTTGTAGTGTTAGTATTCTAGCATTTGCTAATTAGCCCCAGGGTTGGAATTGGCGCCTGCCACCAACAAGTTGCTGCTAGATTTGCTTCACTCACCAGCCAAAAAAACACACCAGTAATCTACTGAATGGCTGGTAAATTTTGAAATCCACCAGCCACAGTGGCAGGTGGACAAAAAAGTTAATTATCAATACTGATTAGCCCCAAACACATTCCCATCATTAGTTCTGCAAGTATTTAGTTAAAAACCAAGATATTGGACAAATTGGAAGTTTTGACCTTTGACCTCATCCACCTGTGTTTTAAGCTATGAATGTGTACACAATAGAAAAGCTGTGGCATGGCAAAATTAGATAAACATTCTACTAAATTAACCTAATCAGTTTACCCTCCTACACATAGTGGATCCATTGCTACCTCTCTGACTTCACACTATATTGACTGTTCATCACTATTGTAGGTGCAAAGAGCCACAACAGACAAATCTGCCACCTTTCTCTCCCTGCAACACACAGCTCAAGATCATCAGTCAATAGTCCTGCAAACAAACTTTTACCCATGCACTCTTACATTTAGACACACATGAGAACACTGATGTACATCTCCACGCAAATAAGAGGAAATTAAAAAAGTGTTACATTTCAGCACGGGCACAGTCCACTGGCAACAACGGAAAACATTCTCCTCTCCTTGGGGGAACTGTGATTGGGATTCTGATTAAGCCGTCTGAATTCCCTATTAAAGTCGGCACATTATCCGCCAATTCTCTGGACACCAGGACAGCAGATTTCCTATGTCTGTCTTAACTCTGGACGTGTTTAACTGCAGAGGCGCACCGTGCAATTTGTTTGCAGTTCTGGGTTGTAAAGCCCAGTGGTAGGTTAGCTACATATTATGGTCCAATAATTAATGTCAGATGAGATCGAGTGTAATTTTGTAATCTAATCAGCTCCACAAAGTATGGCTGCTTTAACAGCTGGTGCCAATACGACTGTAACCCCCCCTCCGTCAAGGACTGATACTATTATCTTGGCGTGGAACAATGGCTGGCTTTAGCAGTGGCTGTGTGTATGAGACAGAGAGGGCTGCTTACATTGCAAACAAAAGCCAGCTTGTCTGGGGATCATTGAGAGGAGAAAGTTATATTTTTACACTAGTATCAATGGCTGGAGGACATGAATATAAAACCCTAAGAGGAAAGGTAAAGTATGAAATTTCATCAACAAGTCTTTCTCTCCCTCTCCGTGTAGCATATGCTGCGCCCCGTACGCTGGCAAATGTGCAAAGTGTCGTAGGTGAATCAACCTGTTGGCTGTAAACAAAACACATATTGACATATTATCGGCCGATATGGCTAATGTGTTAGCAAAGAGTTGCAGACGTTTATTAGCTTTCACATTATACATACTAATTTGATCAATTGTCAGTGGTGGAAAGTAACTAAGTACATTTTCTGAAGTACTGTACTTAAGTACAATTTTGAGGTACTTGAGTATTTGCATTTTCTGATATGAAATACTTCTACTCCACTACATCTCCGAGGGAAATAGTGCAATTTTTACTGCACTACATTTATTTGATAACATTAGTTACTTTGCAGATTTAGATTGTTAGTACAAAATATAGATTAACTACTAAATTAGGATATGTAATATTATTATTGATTAAGCCACCCAGCAGTATATAAAGTACCTGAAATCCCCACTTCACACATTAATGCATTAATAATTATAATCCAGGGATGTTATGTTATTCTGAAACAGGATATTCTGTATAATAAGTACTTTTACTTTTGGCACTTTAAGCATATTTTGCTATTTCTACACTGTGGTTTTACTATTTTTTTTTTTTAAATATGTGAGTACTTCTTCCACCACTGTCCATGGTTAATGTAAAACTATTGCCTAGAGCAGCTAGGTTATTATCCTTCAGATATTCATTTCATCAAACCCCATTTTTCCCATCAATGGCCAATCCATATATTTGCATTCCGTAACTGCTGTCTATATAGTAGTTTCCTTTTTCCCAAGGTGCTTGGGAGGTTGTGCCTGCCGTTACTAAGCAACCAAAACCTGCATGCTGCGATGACGATGATGATGAAGTTTCGCTAATTTATCAGTAAGCCTCACTGACTAAACTAAACCGTAGACTGATATTTTCCGAGGAAAGAAAAGATATCTGCCGGCTGTGATTGGTTGTTCCACGTTACATGACATGCGGTGCGCGCTGCACCGTTCCAAAAGTTTAACTATTTTTTATCTCGGGGCGCAGCCGCCACACCCTGAAAAATAAGCCCTTGGGATTGTTTGCGCGATGGCAGACGATGTAAATATCTACATAGGGAGCGGGTCCTCTTCACGGAGCCGGGCGCTATGTTTCTACAGTAGCCCAGAACGGACAAACCAAACACTGGCTCTCGAGGGGCGGCCAATCCTAAATCATTCAAGTTCAGCTATTCTTCAGAGTCTTCAGTTCCAGTTCACAGGGTCAAGGGCAATGGCAGGAGTATTAACCCAACATGCATACCTTTGGGCATGGAAAGAAACCAGAGGAAACACGTGGACCAGGGTGGAGATCTGAGGCCAAGACTGTCCTGTTGTGGGGAGCCAGTGCCGGCCACCGAGCCGCCCTACCTCCCAGTTAAAGCATCTAATGGAGTGTTTTTGATTCTGAAATCAGAAACATGACCTTGATGTAAATTTGAATTTGCAGTCGATTCCTTTCTGCACGTCTGCGGCGGTTACAGCCAGGCTACAAATCACCTCCTCCGCTTCGTCGTCCTCGTCGAGCCCAAAGTGGCCGACCGACTGCGTCAGCATGCCGAGGCTTTATTTAGAGATGACCATTGTGTCAGAATGTTTGGACATGTAACCGTTGCTAACGTTCAACCTACTGTAATAACAGGCCGGCAACAATTTGTGGCTGGAAACCTCCCATCATTTTCTCATTCCTCACCCGTGGCCAACACCAGCCCACCCATCAAAACCCCACTCCCCTCCAACAACCCCCGTCTGGAAAACAAAAACAACGGATGGGCTGTGCCAAGGAGACTGTGACTGCTCCCGGCCATTACCACAGTCAGGAGCCGGAGGGGTGGTGCGGAGGGTTGAGCTGCTTGGGTTGCAGATATGTAAAGTAACCTGGTGGCGAGGAGAGTCTGGGCTGTTCTCCCTTGCATGTCTTGTTCTTGCTGCTCTCAGCACCTCGTAATGCTTTTATAATTACATTCCAACCCAGCTGAGTCATGATAAGTTGATCACAGCATTTTTTTTTTTCTGGAGAAACAGCTACTAGAAACTTGTACAGCCAACATCAGGTAGGCTGAAGAAATACTAGGATCCTTTACTTAAAGGAACAGTGTGGAACATTTCGAGGGATCTATTAGCAGTAATGGAATATAGCCTAATATTCATAACTATGTTTTCATTAGTGTATAATCACCTGAAACGAAGAATCGTTGGGTTGTTGTTAGCTTAGAATGAGCCCTTCATATCTACATAGGGAGCGGGTCCTCTTCATGGAGTCCATCATGTTTCTACAGTAGCCCACAATGGACAAACCAAACACTGGCTCTTGAGAGAGCCTTTCGCATTTTTACATTACCTGAAGGCTGCTGTAGTTCTCCGACACGCTTGTGAAACTGAGCCGCAGAGTATAAAACCATGGGGTCACTTCTATAGTGAATTAAATAGTGAATATAAACTATTCCCCATTTTTCTGGGGACCCCATAGAACTCCCTCAAGGACCCCTGGTTGAAAACCACTGGTTTAGCGGGTAAACCTCTCTTTGGTGGACTCATAGACATCTAAAATGTGACCAGGGGCCCCAACAAGACATTTTCATAAGGCATCACAAGCCAAAAAGACTGATGTTAATGTATCTGAGAACTAACCAGTGACATCATCCTTCCCTCTGAAATGTAGAGGAATAAAAGTAGCATATAATTTAAATACTGAAGAAATTGTTCTTAAGTACAATACTTGACTAAATCCGTCATTGAGGCTAACCCTCGCTAATCCCTTGAAATTGAAGGGTGTTAGGCAACCGTCAGAAGAGGTTAATCACTGTGATTATAATACTTAACCATTTATATTGATTATAGATATTCATGATTATGTCATGGTCAAAACAATTAGCTTGTGAAAACACTCAGATCTGAGTCTGCTGTAGGTACATTACATAATTTTCCCTTTTCAACCACATGCATCAGGCCACATCTGGATACAAGTTAACACGTGTTGTTGTCTGGAATTGGTTTGTTGCTACGAGCTGGTGTGCATCATGATGTTGTGCCTCACGAGGACAGAGCACTTGGTAGGAGCTGGCATCACACACACATAACCTCATTTTATTCCAGCAAACATTGGCTTTAGCTGAAAGCCGGCGGGGACTCATCTGGGATAAAAAATGGCACGAAATAACCCAAATAGTAATGGCTCTGTTGGGGATGATGCCATTTGCACTACATAGGAGGTCTATCTATTTCATCTTTCCAAAGTCATTTTGTTTGGGGTAATAGCGAGGCGTTTCTTATCAGAAACGGTTGTAAAAAATGGTGAGAGACTGGGGGAGGACGTGAAACAAAGCCTGGATCTCAGACTCAGCTGTTCAAACACTCGCAGTGCTTTCCTACCATTGGGAGACTGAAAATAACATTCCTTTTTTTTTTTACCCACATGGAGAGAAAGTCACATTGGAAATAGCAGTTTAATGAAGAGGGCCATGTGACACGTCCTCCTCATTACAGGTGTGGAAGAGATCTATGTGGAAGGCAGGCCTTGAATCTGCTTCGCTATTGTCATCAATCATCTCCGGAGGTGTTTTTCATCTCTTGTCTCTCTATCTCACGCTGCCTTCTACCCACCTCCCTCTTATCCTCATTCTTCATCTCATCATGCTCACTCAACAACATCTGAGGATTCAGAAAAGAAATCAAACACGAAGGAAAAGCCGGTGACTCGCGCACGTCGCCTCCCTCCCGTAAGACCAAAGGTCGGGGCTCCTTTGGATCAAACGTCTCTTTTGTTTCTACCCAGGAGATGAAGCGAGAGAACCGAGCTGCTCTTGGAGCGCGTCGCCGCTCTCAAAGCTCGGCGATGCCAAGTACGCAGCTTTAACTGCTACCAGATGTACAATTATAACCACTTACAACCACCAAGGCCCTTTTTGGTGGGCAAAGAAAAGAGCGAGATAAACTACTTGGCAAAATAATGAACATTCTGCAGAAATATTTTTCTGTTTCAGCTTTAAACTGTTTTTTTAATACGGGTATTTTATTTGTTTTCTGAGACGCAGATTGTGTGTTTCTGAACCACTACAGAAGTTGGTTCATTTTATAAGCTAATTATAGCCCCAAACACACGCACCGAATTTGAGAGGGTGTATTGATTTCCATCCAGCTCATTATTGAGGCCAAGTGAATGAGCCAGATTCTTTCCTCTGCTCCAAAAAGTCAGAGAAAAAAAAAAAAAATCTAAATAGATTACCAGCCTGTTTTATTCGTCTCTCTTTGAGGATCTAATGTTCATTGGAGTTGACACATAGTTTCCTGAGCCGTGCCAGGTGGTATACAACCTCATCTATCTTGTCAAAATGGTTTCGTTGTAAGAGACTCAAGTTCATGGGAAGTTTTAAAAAAGAGATGGGGGGAAGATAGAGAGAATGAGAAGCATCTGTTTCACATGTTTGGGAAAACTCCCCTTTTCTCTTCATATTCTCCATTTCTGCAATGTTTTCCATTAACCCCGCGAGCCTCCGATCATTTAGAGATGGAATGTCGGAGGTGCCGATTTGTTGACAGTTAGCTAAACCCCGCCCACCCTTAGTTACTGTTGCTATGCCTGTCAAGCTTTCTGTTCCAGCACGGCACATGTCAACGATAGTGGAGGCAGATAAAACACTCAAAATTCTTGGTAGTTTTTTTAAACAATGGGTT
The DNA here is from genome assembly GCA_916700685.1 of Adelosebastes latens. NCBI lineage: Eukaryota > Metazoa > Chordata > Actinopteri > Perciformes > Sebastidae > Adelosebastes > Adelosebastes latens. The sequence goes on along the minus strand of CAKAKR010001208.1, from coordinate 9,058 downwards.
GTTAATATCAGACCAAGTTAGAGAAAAGCAGCCTCTTATTTTTTTGCAGGAATTATAACTGTTGCTGGCAGATTTATCAGCTGTGGCTAGCTAGTAAAAAAAAAATAATAATAAATGCTTCGGTATGTCGAGAAATCCAGAGCTTGACAGGCCTACCATGCCTAGTTACCGTTGCTAAGCCGTGATTGGACAACCGCTCTCCTGCCCAGAATGAGATAACGCAAGGTAATAATGCCTCTGTACGTTCCCTTATCTCCGTATATGTTATTACAGACAATCTGTGAGGTCCACGCTGCATCATCCACTGGTTTCTCTACCTCTTGGTCAGGGTGAGTCAGTGCAAAGAAAGAATAGACACATAAATCATCCAGAGGGGTTTATCTTTTTGTAATAACAAAGACTCTTTCTCATGCAGCGAGATATAATGTAGTTTTATGGAAGCATGCTGTCGAGACTCTCGTCTTTATTCAGATTATTTGGCACCCCAGCTGGAGTTAAGAAAATTGAGTTCAGCATGTCGGCATTTCTTACTGCATTTAGACCTGTCCAACGTCTGAAAGCATAACAATGTAACGTCTGTAAAAAGATGGAAAATAATCTTCATGCTATGCGTTCACCGCTGCAAAGCTGCAATACATTTTCTTTGAAATGAATGCGCTGTCTGTTGGCGTGAAATACATGCAGGCAAGCGCCCCAGCTACACAAAGTAAGGCTATGCAAGCAAATAAAACGCTGACTCGGCGAGGCCGTGGCTCACAGGTGTGCGACAGTGTATATAAAAGGTGGACAGCGTGTTATTACAGGTGTGTAACCACATGTTGACGTACCCTCCCTCCTCTGCTGACAGGGTGTTATATGGTCCAGTCTCCTCTGACCCTGACGGCCGGGTGAGCACACTGCAACCAGTCACTGTAACCTTAAGCAGCGCAGACTATGACATTATGATTTAGCTTCAGCTTCGTGGTTAGGAATGTAATGACTGAAAGGGGCTCAGGGAGCTGGTGCGTGATCTTAAATCACTCCACCGAGGGGTGTGATAAATATGAATGAAGGCTCTGTCACTTGAGGCCCCCGGACAGGAAGAAGACAATCCTACAAGTTGAACATTTTTACAACCTCTTATTGATCTTTTGTCTTTTGAGAAGAAAAGAAAGAAAATGCAAAGCTCCCTCCCGACTCTTTTGTCCCGGGCTGCTGATTTAAAGCAGTAATTGAGGTCAGGGGTTCCAGTCATCAGATGGATCATAAAGCCCAGCCAAAGTGATGAGCAAGTGATTTTCTTAAAGATTGCTGATCCTGGGTGGAAAGAGTACCAAATAAATTGCCAAGAAAAGTACAAGTGCTGTTATCTTGACTTTATAGTTTACGTAAGCAAAAATTATGTAAAAACAAAGGGAAAAAATTTGGGCTGTCAAAGTTAACGCGAAAATAACGCAGATTCATCTTAACGCCACTAATGTCTTTAACGCATTAATGCAACTTTCAATTTTTGGTTGTAGTAGGCTCAATTTTAAGAGATGCTGGCATCATATAAAACCTGATACCAACCATGTCAAACTATCTTGTCGCAAAAGAGGCTAAATAACGCTCTAAACTTGCACAACAATTTGGCAAGGAAAAACTGGCATGACCATTTTCAAAGGGGTCCCTTGACCTCTGACCTCAGGATATGTGAATGAAAATGGGTTCTATGGGTACCCACGAGTCTCCCCTTTACAGAAATGCCCACTTTATGATAATCACATGCAGTTTTTGGGCAAGTCATGTCACACTGACAGCTGGTGTTGAGTTTGACATGTTATGATTTGAGCACATTTTTTATGCTAAATGCAGTACCTGTGAGGGTTTCTGGACAATATTTGTCAGTGTTTTGTGTTGTTAATTGATTTCCAATAATAAATATATACATACATTTGCATAAAGCAGCATATTTGTCCACTCCCATGTTGATAAGAGTATTAAATACTTGACAAATCTGCCTTTAAGGTACATTTTGAACAGAATAAATGTGTGATTCATTTGTCAATTAATCACGATTGACTATTTTAATCGATTGACAGCTACTCTATATATATAAAGTGACCAGTGAGAGAACATTGTTCATTGTTAGGAGGTTGTGCAAATGTACTTTTCAGAAATATGTTGTAGTAACACTTAAATTACACAGGATAAGGATCGAGGCAAATCTGGTCTATGATGGCATCTGTTGCATTTTCAGACTGTTTCCACAATCTAACAATTCTCATCTTTTTCTGAGTCCAATCTGGAGGGAAGTAATCCCATCAACACTTCTGTCTGTCTGACCAGGCAGGAATAAGAACAAGTATGAGCCACTGAATATCCAAACTTGGAAATGTGGAGCGTTTCTGGCGCCATGTTCCAATATTGTTATGACTCACAGAATGAGTAAGGAATAACAAGTGTGTCGTTCCAAACTGATTTATAAGTGAAAGTGACATGAAAGATTTCTCTTTTTTTTCATAGCTTGATCCGTGTGATCACTCCTTACTAAAATTAATACATTATTGAGATATAAGTAATTCTTTGAGATATCAGTACATCATTATTGTAAGAGTGAAGGAACTTCTCATCACATAAACCATTGCGAATGGCGACTCGCCGCCTCTGGACACTCACGAAAAACGTTTAAACTAACAGTTGTCAGATTTAGCAACTGCATGACTAATTTCTCACCTCAAATGTTTTCAGAAACACATTTCGGCAAACTGTTTTCGTAATATAAGAGAACGTTTCAAAACGAGCCGCCATTTCGGCCCGGTTTGAAATCTGGGAGCAGACCGAAGCAGCACTTACGAGCGCGAAGGAGCACGTACCATCACTAGCCGTTCGTAGGTGCGCTATGCATTTCCATGGTAACAGTGAGCTCCACCAACGTACCTGTTACACTTAGGATTATGGGTAGGTTAGTACTTCTCCATGACATCACATATAAAACATGTTTTTCTTAAGGATCATATGGACTTGTGGCTTCTACAGAAGCATATACCATCGTTTCACAGTCTCGTACCTCGTGGTAAATCTACCTTGGATGATTACAACATTGTGGCTCATAATCAAATCAGCAATTCAGAATATGAATGGGATTTTCACATCCAGAACTTCACTGTTGAGCTCTGTATACAGATATGTTTAAAGACAAATATTTTCTTCTACGTTTTGGCCTCTCGTCCACACGCAAACAAAAACGGCTATATTTGAAAATCGTCTTCTAAGGTGCAGATTTTTAAAAACTCCTGTTACCTTGTATCAGTGTTGACGTGTAAAACAGAGCCCATTTCACGCAGAAACAATAACAAAGATGGCCAACTACCGGCTGTTTTACGTTTTGTTAGCGCTGCTCGGACTAATTAGGGCCCGAGCACCGACAACGTCGGGCCAGCGAAGGCCCTATTGAAACTGAAGCGTTTTTTATTATTCTTCTCCGAAATGAATCGCCTTTTTGAGGCCTTTGCCATACCCCAAAAGTTGCTAAACTTGACATACT
>CAKAKR010001203.1:0-19504 GCA_916700685.1 Adelosebastes latens | reverse complement strand
CGAATGTCTGGTGGTGATGGGAGCAGGAGGGTGGGGGTGGGTGGGGGGTGCACTAGCTTTGAGTTAAGGGCTCTATCAAGGGACAAACTTCTCCGGCACCACAAAGCCACATGATCCATCTCCCTTTTTAGCTGGTGTCAGGACCATTTTATGTGATGATGATTTGATGCTCGGGCACCGGGCCTCCTTCTCTCCCCCTCTCAGATTGAGCTATGATAGTCAGAGCTGGGGATCGCTGGGATCACTGAGCTGCTGGGCTCCGGCACATCACAAAACAGTAATGTGTCCCTCAGCCGTGGGAGCACACTGACAAATCCCCTTCCTATCGGATTCACAAATCCTACTTGGCTTCACAACTTCACACCCACAGATTCTTATCTTTAAAAGTGACATAACTAGAATTTATTAATCTGCAGCTGAAATGAACGCCCTTTAAAAGGCCAAGCACATCCACACACAGGAGTTTTCAGTTCTGCTTGATTAGGCCTCTAGTCAGGTGTAAGGTGGGTGGGAGCTATGCTGTGATGTCACCAAACTGTGTGTCCGAAATCTCCAAATTTACCATATTGGGTTTTTGTTATGTTATTTGGATGTTATGGTGCCTTCAAATGAAACTCGTGAGCTCGTGTTTACAACATGGGAAGTTGCATACACGATATGCATGGCGTTCAAGTGCACAAGTCGTGAGAACACCGCTGCTAAGCAACGGCAATATTAATGATACTGTCGGCGTCTAGAAGCCACGGAGGCTAACAATTTAGCAAGCTATCAAGTAGGTAACATAATGCAGGAAATGCAAAAGCATAATGACAGAGGAGAAAGATGAGGCCGTTGGGATTATCAACATTTTCCTCGGACATATTATATAATTACTAAGAATTACAATATACGAACCATAAACTGGAATTATTTGTGTCACTCTGGGACAACTGGGTCAACTATGTAACACCCCACAGGCCAGATTTTATTTTTACAAATCTATGATTGTATGATATTGAAAACAACAGTATGAACAAATAGGGAGTGATCGTTTCATTGTTTGTTTTTATGTGTATAACAAATCATAAAATACGGCACTTTAGACAGACATGCTTGGGTGTTGTATGTATACAGGATCTGTAAATTATGTTATGTACAGTATGTTTGTTGCAAAATAAAATGTCAATAAAAATATAATAAAAAAATAAAAATAATTACAATATGCGACTAAAATGACAATATATCCACTTATTATGTACCGAAAAATGAACTTCCATTTTCCTCTGCGATTTCTGAAAAAGTCAACAAACACGTCACAGCTCGTGAACTCGGAAATTTCAGAAACTTTCCACTGAGGTCGTGAATATGACATGAGGGGGCGTTCATATGGACCAAACTCATAAACACGGTAAACACGACCCCATTTGAAGGCACCATTAATATTCACAGAGGGAAATGTGTCACTATATAGTGCCCTGAAAAATTCCCATGATGGAACAAAACAAGGAGCATCAATGAATGTACAGTACACTACTTTCTGCTCACAGTCCCACAATGCATCGCATTTTATAGATGTGAAAAATTGCAGTGTTGAAATCAGTATCAAAGAGGACATATCATGAAAACTCACCTTCTCAGTGCTTGTGTACATACATTTTGGGTATCTGGAGAGAATGCCTAACAACCCACAAACTGTGAAATAAGACAACCGAGTCAGCTTTTTGTGGGCTGTCTAGATCAGAAAACATGTCACTCGCAGGCTCATTAGAATATATCGCCCACAGCTTGAGAACTACCTTTGCAAAGGTGCACCATATTTTACGAGCAAGCCAATCAGAGCAGACTGGGCTTTTTTTGGGAGGGCGGCTTAAAGAGACAGGCGTTAAAACATTGAATACAGGTATATTCAGTGTTTTTTTTAACATAAAAGCATTTAAAAATGTTCTAGTAGAAACCCAAAATATAAGTATGAACCTGAAAATGAGCATATGTGCCTTTTAAAGTTAAATAATACAAGCCAACACGTGCTCTGCAGATTAATAGATAAATATTCAACTTCAAATAAACAATGGATGCATTAAATACGCTAATATGTTACATGTAGTTCTTTCATTTTCTTCACAGTTAAAATTATCTTTTATTTAAGGTGAACATGGACAAACAAACAACACAAAACAAAAAAAAAGGTTGCAGACATTTTAATGCGACTTCAGCTGCTGTTGATAAGAGAGCACAACCTGTAGGTCTGACTTCACTGAGAGCTGTTTATCTATCTTGTTTTTATGTATACCAGGGATGAAAGAGCCAGATCTCACATATATGATTATGGGAACGTGCACAATAATAGATCCATCCATCCATCCTCCACAAGCAGCCACTATCTTGTCAAATCATCTTGAAATTAGGTACGTAAATTGAGATTAAAGGGTCAGTTCACCCAAACTACAGAAAAATGTCCACACTAGTGATAGTAATTATATTCTAGAAGTTTAGCTATGCACATCTTTTTTCCTTGTGTTTGAGATATAAAAGTGTCCCCATTACTCAGGATAATCCTGCCTTGCTATCAACTGTTTTCATTGGAACTACTTTTTTTAACTAAAAGTGTAGTTCCTGTGAAAACCGTTGACAGCATATTATGTGGATTATTCAGAGTAAACAGGACGCTGTTTATTTTATATGTCTTTTTAATGCTGCAAGAAGTGGGCAGTAAAACCATATAAGTTGATACTCGAAGTAAATGAAAATTATAATAATACTTTTTTTTTGTAATTTGGATGAACTGACTCTTTAGGTTCTGTAGTTCCCCCCCTAATGTACATCCCTAGCAGAACCACCTATGCTTTAAGTGCTGGTAATAAACAAAATCCTGTAACGCATTGCTATTATGATCATAAACGTTGTAAATCTACAGTATTGTCCAATTACATGCAGCGTTTAAACAGCGCCAGCGTGTTGTGTTTGCGATAGGCTGTGTAATAGTGTAATAACTCTGTCCCTCTGTACGACGGCCAGGGAGGCTGTGTTTAAATGAGACGGTTCTGCTACATTAGCTTCATAACACCATAATCCTTTCTCCATAAACCATTACATGCGCCGCAACATTTCTGATTTATGGGGGGTAGAGAATCAATGGGAAAAAATTAATGCTCGCAAAACGTCCCAGGGACAATATTGAGCAGATTTTAATTGTGATTTCGTTCAAGTGGCTGTTAGCCGGATGATGAATGGGAGCTAACCTTCCACTCTGCCGAGCACTGGAGAGAGTCTTTAATATGACAATTAAGTGTCTGTCCTTTAGATTTTATTGTATCTTTCTCTCTCTATCTTCTGGGGCCACTCTGTCCTCCCTCCTCCTTTTCTTTTACCTCCCACCCACTCTCTCCTTTTCCCCTCTCTCTCTTCACATCACTTCATCTGTACAGTGCGGCTTTTGCGCAGATTAAATTGAGACTCCAGTTTTCTCCATCTCAGAGCACTTACTTATGTTTTATGACACGCACTAAGTCAATTTTATGTTGTTATTGATTTTTCTTCCCCCCCTCCTCCTCTTATTACCCTCTTGCTTAAATCGACACAAACCATTTTGCCTTTTGCTCCCTGATTCTTCTCTGACTCTTGTCTTGTGGTGACCTTAAGTGTACGACCAAGACACAGAAGACCATCTGTGAGGAGGTGTGTGTGTGTGTGTGTGTGTGTGTGTGTTTGTCTTGAATCTGAAGAAGTGTGGTTCCCCTCAGAGAAAAAACACTGATGTAAAATGAAAAGGTATGACCAGAAGGTGGCAGGTTCAACTCAGGAAGTGTCACTCAAAACTTCACTTCTCTGCAAAAATGCAAAACCTTACCAAGTATATTTGTCTAATTATTAGACAAAATATGTCATAACGCTTAATATATGACACAATCACCTAACAAGGCTTGTTTTCAGACAATGCATCCTGAATATCTTGTGAAGTGAAATACTACTTTTGAGCATTACAGGCTAATAATGACACACAGCCCTTCATGATACTAGTGAAATACAGCTCAAAATGTGTTTTACCAGCTAATTTCAAGATGTCTTTTTAACTTGAAAGGCCTAAATGTTACATCTTATTTCAAGAAATCTTACCAATAGAATTTTCACTTGTTTCATTGGCAGATTTTTTTTTACTTATTACAAGCAAAAACACCTCGTATTTTTTTTTAACTTATTTTTAGAGTGGCTTTTTTTTTTTTTTTTTTCAGTGTTGCATTTAAGGATTCAAACACCCACCTTTTTTCACCTGTAGCATTAAAATAGATTGAGTTGCCTTATCCTACTACTACACCTGACAGGATAAAGTTTTTCAGATATTTTAGTGAAAGTGGATGAGGGGGAAAAAACCTTCTCCCTTCCCTCATAAGGCACAGTGTCGGCTCCAAATACTTTCATAGAAATTAATTGTTTTCACGAGTTGTTTGTTGTTGAAAACGTTGCTTGGAGGGATTTTTAATTTCACCTTCATCATTAAGAGTGACAATACCTCTGGCACAATGCAAGCGGTCGTGTGTATTTATTCACAAGTGTCTCCGCGAAAACCGAGCCAACAAGACTGAAGGCCAACATTTTCAATGATTGTGTGAAGCATTACAGGATTCTCACTCAATAAGAAATTAACAAAATGGAGTGAACATAGCCAGTAAACAATTAGAAACAATAATGAGACAAACAAATTATGACAAAGTAAATCTTTTTTATTTAACAGCACCTCTATTTACACTTCCTTTCCAGTTTCATTGCCTTAAGCAGAACTAACTGGTAAGTGCGTGGGGGTTAAATGCAATAAGAGCTGGCTTGATCTCAATCAATTTGTCCCTGTCTGTTGGCAGGTGCCCAGGCTTTGCCGTATCCCGGTCCCCAGCGTTGGCTCCATCAGGACTCCCAGCAAAGAGCTAAGCGGCAGCATCAATGTGACCATTTAGAGCGTGATCTGTGCAGATGCGGTAGGGAGGTCGGGGCCATTGTGCGGCCCTCCTCCCTCTTGCCTTTCACTTCACCCTCTAGGACGTCGTCCACATCAAAGTTGTTATTGAGGCCCCTCAATCGGAAATCCCGGTTTGGCAGGGAAGCGAGGTCTTTGAGAAAAGAATGAGGGCCTTGACCCAACATGGGCGACTAAATCGGCCCGGCGACAGCCAAGAGGAAGATTAATACTAATAGGGCCTCTTTACACCTGGCGCTAACAAGCATCTCATATCTGGACTGAGTTGAGATTGTGTTTACACCTGACCTTAAAATGCATTTACAGTTGAATCTTTTTTTTTATTATATTTTTTTTTACAAAGAATGCCACTGTATAGATTTCACACATCCTTCAAAGTTGTTTTTTTCATCCATAAATAAAATTTTGATTATTATCAATTTCCCTGAAACCTCTTTGAGGTGCATTTTGTCGACAATTTATTTGTACTGATTTGCATTTTTTAAAAGTCTTATTGATAATATTTTTATGGAGACAAATATTTTTTTAAATAATACACGCACAGAGCTTTTAGAAAGGTGCCGAATAAAAGTCTTGCTTTTCCAAAGAAAAAAAAATATTATGATTGTGAATTATTATTCATTTTAAAGATTTTGGCAGGTCCAAAATGAATATTTAGTTTATCTCTGTGGAAGATATCTGACGTTCTAACAAGGCTTCTAACAAGGTGTGACATCTAGTGGCTGAATGTTATTATATTTGTTATTATATATTTATATGTTATATTTGAGGTGGCTGTAGCTCAGAGTGGTCGTCCTTTAACAACAAGGTTGGCGGTTCGATCCCCGGCTCCTACTGTCTGCATGTTGAAGTGTCCTTGAGCGAGAAACTGAACCCCAAGTTGCTCCCCGGGCGCTTTACAGGATGGGTTAAATGCAGAGGTCAGATTTAACATATGTACCTGTATACATATGACTAATCTAATAAAGTTTAAGTTATCAATGTTTTCAGTTGCACCTTTAACCCCTAATGTTGTGTTTGGGGACCTGAAGACCCCGGGCCCTTTTTAACAGCTCACACAAACCTGCTCAACATTGTTTGTTTCACCTTGATACTTCATGACTTTAACTCATTTTATGAGAGTTGCTTAGAAACACGATTTTGAACTGATGGCATGTTTCTGTCTATTAAAAGGAGCTCAGTCAGTGTGCTCCAGTCCCCTTTGGAAGTTTGCTGTGAGAAGCACCTGATTCAGCTGCATACTGATAGAACATGCATGGAGAACCTGGTTACAACTAAACAGCAATTTATCTTTATTATAACCCGTGTTGTAATAACGATGCTTTATGATTATTTCTGTTTTGTCGTCTTCATCAAATGTGCATGCCCAGTTTGTGGCAAAGGGAAGGGTTACCACTTTATTACTTTTCTACATATTGTATTTTAATAAAGTCAGAAGAAAATAAAAAGATGGGGGGAAAAAATGGTTGATTTTGCAATTATGATTTTGACACATACAGCAGGGTCTGGTGGTCTGTGGGACTCTAAACAACAAGGAAGTAAAGCCAATGTCAACAAAACAGAAGGGTTCAAACTTTATTAAGAGTGTTGTTTCAATTATTGTTTGCACAAATAAAAATAAACAGAAAAAAATCAAGAATCTCATGGAGTTTAACACCCTGCTAGTGAACAAGAAACACTCAAAGCTGCAGCATAAATAAATACGGTGATGACATGTTCCTCAAGTAGAAAAATCTAACATTTAATTAAATCTAACTTACATTTGTCAGGCAACTAACTCCCACAACACTGGGACAAGTTATTATGGACAAATATGTCTGAACACATCTATACTGTAGGTGGTTTTGGTGATTACATTTTCAAAGTGTCTTGTGTCTGATTATAGTCCCATCAGCAAAGACAGGTTCAAGGATGCCATGGTTTTTCTAGTTCACCATCTGAAAGGGAAGAGGAAACTACATCATCTCTAACCTCAACAGCGAGGGAGAAAGGAAAGGAGGAAAAAGTGAGAGGGAGGAAGGGAGGGAGGGAGGGAGATGGAGGAGAAGGTGGCAGAAAGTGGGATGTATGACTTCTTTCCTCTCTCCCTCTGTTTTTAAGCTCATGTGGAAAAAGCTTTTCAAATTATGATGTGGATTGACGTGCAGCAGCTGTCCCCTCTCCTGGGTCCTGTCCGTCACCTCGCCGGTCACCGCTGACAGCACTATGATGGATTAGGAATTGTCATCCAGGACGCTTGTCACTTGTTTACAAGTCGGCCATCCCTCATCTCTCACCACAGGCCTTATAATCTGGCCGACACTCCTCCAACCCCCCCCCCCACCCCACCCCACCCCGCTGCCAGACACGCTATACAAGACAACACCATACATTACAACAGCTTTTTTTTTTTCCTCTCTTCCCCCTAACCTTTCTCTCCCTCTCCCTCCTACATCCCTGGGCTGAACACAGTCAACACATTTAATGCATTAATATATGTGTTGTGTTCGCCAATCTCCCAGGGACTGGGGCGATGTCTTCTCCTGTCAACCTCTACCCCTGAGAACTGACTGGGTTTTATACAAACATCCCAGTGGGAGAGGGAGGGAGGCTCACATCTAACCTGCATGCTGTTATTTGAAGAATGGAGCTTTTAAATCTGTTGCCCAAAACTATGGACGATATATATATATATATTCTCTATCACTAGAACCTCTGCTTTAGTGATGTGATGGTAGATAAAGATCTGTGTAGGATATAACCTCTGGTTGGTAATAATCCGGTATGTAGAATCACATTAGCGTTTTCCCCTCGTAAAATATTATTCTAAGGTGGATTTTTTTCATTGCTAAAACGATAAGTAGTCAATTGATTTATTGATTATTATAATTGTTGAAATCCTCATTGAAGTTCATGAAGTGAAAAAAAATATTTTAGTTTTCTTTTTATTATTTTTTATTTTATTTTATTTCCAGCTTCTCATATGTGAAATTTGGCTTGATTTGTTTATATAATTTTAAATTGAATATCTTTGGATTTTGGACTATTTGTTGGACAAAACAAGCAATTTAAAGAAGTTACCTTGAGATGGGCATTTTTAATTTTTTTTTTTTTAGCCATTTCCATTTTCATTCCAAATGGTTTATGACAAAAGAAATAATTGGCAAATTAATCAATAAAAAGTATTTTTTAAATCATTTAAAATGTGTGTATTTTGTGGACAAACTTCTCTAATCACTTAACTTTTTGTTGTGTACATTTATTTGAACAGGTTTTCACAGTGGGAAGCGAAAAACAGTCAAGCCAATTTTCCGAAAGCTTTCAGACCCAATGATGTCGAGCCTGCGTCTCAGAAATATGGAGGAAGGAAGCCCCGCGGAGCGCACTTTGATCTCTCTCTACAGCATCTCTGGAACTGCGGCCTGCTGTGGGAATGTGTGAGTTTATGCTCCCTCTGCAGGCATAGTCCAAACTGGAAGACGAGCTAACCAGCCTGCCTCTCTAGCTTGGACTCGGCCCTGCCAGCTGTGCTCCTGCAGAGAGGATGAGTGGATGCCATCTACCCTGCACTGCTGAGACCCTCCCAGTGCTCCCAGTGTGGCCCTTGAGAGAGGCCATAATCTTCTCCTATCTGCCTTAATGGTTCCCTCTGTGGATGCTGAGATGGCAGGCCTGGGAGTGGGGGGAGGGGAGGGGGCGGCACGCTGGATCCTACCACGAGCATATTGTCATTAAATTAAAAATTTCTGAACACTCCCTTGCTCGTGGCATAACCGCCGCCGTGAGAGCGATCATAATTGGCTCTGAAAACACGCATAATTGCCTTCAGCTGGCGTTCTTTTACAGTTGACATTGTTGAGGCGACTGCGGGGCGATTGGTGAATTGAATATGCAGCTTGTTTCACAATGGCGGTCGTAATTGAAATATGGTACGTGTGAGTGGAAGATTACATTAAAGCTCCTAGATAATCACCTGACAGGGGAGTCATTGAATCGACAATCTGCCGCGGAGTTTCGGGGAGCGGGGCCAGAGCGAACAGGCCGAGGGAGGACGGGGGATGGAGGAGGGTGAGGGGGGTGAGGGGGTTGAGGGGTAAAGGAAGGCATCAGGCAGAATTAGAAGAAGGGAAAAAAAAAAAAGCTCTTGGCTGGCTTACTTATTCAGAGCAGTCCTGGATTGCCAGGCTGGCATTCCTGGGCTCTTTCTATCACCACATTTATCCCGCTCCCTCCCACCCGCCCTCCCTATTCTCTCTTAGATGCTCACCCCTCCACTGCTTTGAGTAGACCACTTCCCCTTTAAGAGCTAACAGATGGCTAGCCGTTGCTGTTGCATTTTATCCTCATTTTCATTCATATTTTTATTGCTTTTTTTTTCATTGTGGCAAAACCGCACCTCTCTAGTCACACACAGACACACACACAAGACTGCCTACACTCAGCTGAAACAGACGTTGAATTAACTCAGATTGCGTGCTGGTGGTGATCTTCACTTCACCTTTCAGGCATCCTTTTATAGGAAGGAAGTGTAACATCCCATGATTCAACTGGCATATTAATGTTTTGATTTCTTTGAAACTTCCTCACACCATTTTTTTTTTCTTTGTGACTGTCCTTTCACTTCCTCACCCTAATAGACAGCAGGAAGGGAAGTGTTATTTCACAACCCACACACACACATTAGGCACATTACTGGAAAACTGATGCACAAAAGTAAAGAAAAGATGCTCCCATTCATCCTCGGTGCACGCTGCAGACTATCAGTGCTGCTGTTGTTGTTGCTGAGGTGAAAAACCTTGCAGGTGCCTCCTCTCTTTAATCTACTTCTCCCCTCACCATTATCTTATATTTGGGTATAAACACACAGACTGTGCAGCCCGATAATATGCAATTAAAAACAAAGATCATTAAAAAGTTATTGGTGTCTGCCTAATTACTATAACTTTACCCCCCTTATAATGAGCGTGCATGGGTATTGATTCGAAGCAAATCTCCCTTTCCTCCTGGAAAAAAGCAGGTAGTTACTTTGTGTTAAATCATTAATATAGTAATGATTTTTCCAGAACACTCTCAATTAAGACCGGAGCAGAAAATGACCCAGGGGAGTTGAAGCTCACGCTCTTAAAAGTGTGATGTTCCAAATATATCCTGGCTCTCTCTCGCCAGAGAATATGGATAGGGCCGAGCCGTGTCTCTGAATCATTTAAAGTGGAGCTGGTTGATTAGGATGTGTGTAAACGTGTTTCTGTGTTAAAGGTCTGCACCTTTAATGTAATACAGTATATGTACTAATACACTGCACCGCATAAGCAAGTAATAACCAGGCAATAGAAAGTGTTGCAGTGGTCCGCTTTGACCTCCAGTAGGTGGTAAATAACAAGTCTGCCTGGATGAAAAATGGATGAAGTATTAAAAGAAAGGCAGAGAAGTCCACTAATGCTAGCCATGCTAGATTTTTTAAAGCCTGTAAACAGAGCCATGAGGAGGTGCAGAAGTCTAGTTTTCTCTCAGAACACTTGAATTACAATATGCTGAAAGGTTATTATGGAATATTTTGCCCAATGATGCCAAAAATATACTGTCTACTGAAGCTTTAAGCATATTCACCATTTTATTTTAGTGTGTTAGCGTGCTAATATTTGCTAATTAACACTGAACACAAAGTAGGCCTACAGATGTGTGTAGTGGTTTTTGTTAGTTTGTTTCCTGTTTTTAGTTTGAAAGTCCTCTCCTCTTGTGTCTTGTCTGGTTTTACTTCCTGCCTTTGTTTGTTTCCCTGATCAGATCCACCTGTCCCTAATTAGTGCTGCACTCCCCTCACCTCCTGCACACCTGTTCTCACTTCCCAATTAGTCAGTTAAACCACCTCAGTACCTACATGTTCTTTGTCAGTCTTTCGTCGTGTATGGAGTTTTGTTTTGCTTGGACTCTCAGTTTAGTAAGCCTTTTTGTTAATTAAATATCTTCGTTGAATCTGGTCGTCTCTGCATTTGGGCCTGTTATGCTCCCTGCACCGTGACAAGATGAGGCTGATGGGTATATCATTTTGACCTATGATGGGAATCACCAAAGGCTCTCCAACTGATCTGAAGAGGAACATGAATATATGTTTTACATTTAATGGCAATCCATCCAAAAATTGAGACAATTCAACTTCATAGTGCCGTTTGAAGAAAATGTCAGATGATCACCGAAGTCGTCAGGATACAACGTCTTGGAACAATGAATGTCAGTAGAAAATTTTGTGTGCATTAAGTGAAAAGATTTCGTGGGATAAGTGAAATATTGGACCTGCTGGTGGCGCTAGAGGAAAAGACAGAGGACAATTAAACTGAGCTCAAGGTCTCAGTGTAAATCTCCAGGACATAATCGCCCTCTTCACACAGCGGATGATAAGGTAAGAGCAGATATGAAAGACTTCCTGTGTCTGTCATGGTTTTCAGGTTTGCATACATCAACTTGCTCGCCTTTGTAATTCAAATCCTGCTCCTCTGTGATCTCTGAACCTCCACCCAGACCCATCAGACCCCCTCCCCCCCCCGCCACTCCACTCTCCCCCAAAACGCTCCAACAATTAGGTCATTTGTCCGTCTATTATCTCAACACCTGCAAGAAAATCTGTCTCAATTTTCCCCTCTGCTTCTGATCTGGTCTCCCTCCCGTCTTCTTCCGCGGCCCCCACCGAGACGCCGGTTTGGCCCCCGAGCAGCTTCTGTCTCTGTCAGGTTGGCTCCTGGGCGCTGCCATCCCACCATGCATTGTGCCCATGCCAAGAGTCTGTGCCAGATCACACCCCTTTAGCACCGAATGCTTGTCGTGACCCTGCCTTTTCTTTTCTTTACGCTCTTTCTCTGGCCCCTGTGCCAAACACACACACAGGGCTCAAGTAGGGATACACAAAAAACATCTCTCTCTCTCCTTCCTTTCACTCAGACCCATAATATTCACTTAGCGAGGACCAGGAGGGGTTGGAACAAAGGGACCTTTGGGGTTGGGCAGTGAGTCGTTATAGTCTCCATAACCACAGTTTACGGCAGCTTACTTTTCAAATGCCTGACATTTTACTTCCTATTCCTTAGATTTGTTCGGGCGGGTACAGTGCGTCATCTTTGTTTGACTTCATCACACGTTAAGAGCCATTTTCACTCGGTTTAATGTCATCTCCTTGGTAACCAGCAGGTTTTTGGCAACAACGCAGAAACGGCCAATTTGTCAATGGAATGTGTGAAGTGTCAATATAAATCTATCTAACTCCGTCTGGGCCCCATTCAGGACATAATTTTCCATATGCATATGGGAATTTTTGGTGTATTACTTTCTCACACTTTTTTTTTTACCAGCCAGTGACAGATTAGACAGAAGCTCCAGCTCAGGGGTCCCAGTGGAGTGAGTGTGGGGGGGAGAAGGAAGAGAGGTGAGGGCCGAGAGCTGGTTTTGTGGGAGGAAGCAGTTGGGTACCAATGGATGGATGAAGACATTCAAGCTCTGTTCTTACAGTATAGGCATTTAAAGCCTCTTGGGTTGTTGCTCCAGTGGTTTCTGAATGGGTGTGCAGCAAAATGAGAAACTGTTTAACCAAATTACGATCCTTAAGATTTCAGTCCCGGTTGATTTGGTGACTCCTATGGTTAGTGGAAGTAACAACAAGTTGGGTTTAATACTACAGGTCTCAGAATTATGATGTGACAACGCAATGGTTATCGTTTAGCCAGTGGGGCAACCTCCGGGTCTGAAAGTGAAGCCAATGCTGAAGTGCCTTAAACTTGCATTCTTCCTAACAGCCAGCAGGGGGCGACTCCTCTGGTTGCTAAAAGAAGTCTGGTTGTATCTATGAGAAAATGAGCCTACTTCTCACTTGATTTATTACCTCAGTAAACATCGTAAACATGAGTTTATGGTCTCAATCGCTAGTTTCAGGTTTTCTTCAATACAGCATGATGTTCATTTAGAACATTATGGTCCCACCTACAGTCACATAGACCATAAAGCAAGGGATGCTTTAGGGTGGGGCTATCCTGTGATTGACAGGTCGCTACCACGGTGTTGTCCGGTCTGGGAGTTGTCTGTGTTTTTTTGTGTAACTTTAACCCTTTCACAGTGGGTTTTCAGTTCATGAAAGTTAATATTAACATTTTGGTCGCTTAATATGTCTTATTCAGTGTTCGGTTGTGCTTAGCTCCACCCTCTCGTGTCACTTCTGGTTGCAATAAAACGTGGTGACGGGCAAAATGCCGATCTCGAGGCTTCAAAACGTCAGGGTGACTGCGTCCACTTCTTATATGCAGTCTATGCGTTTAGCACAAAAGCGGTTAGATTTAGGGAAAGCTCATCTTTTTGGGGTTAAAATAAGTAGATTGGTAAGGTTAGGGGACCTTCATCGTAATAACCATAATACAATTATAAACACATAGCGGTCTGCCATGTTAAGACCAATGTTTTGCTGACCCATCCATCCATCCAGACCTCTTCTCCACACAGACGTTGTCACTGTATAACAACGTCACATAACTTCCTCCTTTGCTCCCAGCATATGGCTGTTAAAGAGCTTTAGTTGTCACTTCAACATTAAAGGGACTGTTTGTAAGAATCAGAAATTGCTTGTTAACAGCAACACCTGTGGCCGTTAAGTCAACAAAAGTCAGCGTCCTGTTGCTCGCGCTTGTGCTCGCTCTACATAGGCATGAACGAGCATCGCTCAAAACAGTGAGGCGACACACGTCAGCTAAAAGCACAATATCACTCTATATTTCAGCTGCTTGGCAGTAATGTTAGCTGACCAGACGAAGGTCTCTCCATGAATCAATGCTGATCCTAGTGTTGGCTTTTCCTGCCTCAGCCTCCCGACCGCGGCCGGAGGGAACAGGGGAGACACCGGAGTTTTGGTCGGAGACGATAACGTTTCTCTCTGCTGCGCCCCGTCACTTCACAAGACACGGGAAACCTCTGTTGGTCTGGAGGAGCTGCAGCAGTTATTTCTGCACAAACGTCCACTGTACATTCACTAGATATTCTCAGAGCTAAACTAACTCTTCTGAAGTGTGTAGTGTTGTGCGCGCATGCACGTGAGGTGGAGCGAGCTGAGCGAGTGAGAACGAGCGCGGTGTGTGAGTGAAGGCAGACAGACAGGCAGAGGAGCAGAGTACAGCAGAGACTCCGGCCCTGGAGACCAAAGCTACGGTCTCCACCACATCCTCCGACCGCGGCCAACACTGTTTTGCAAGATTCTTCTTGGGAGGTCAGTCTCATATTTAGAGGTAATGTAACGCAACAGAATGTAAATACATTGAATTGCTAATGCTGAAAAAATATGCTGATCATAAATAGTATCAAAAACTCACTTTCATGAACTTAGTTCATGAAAGTGAGTTCAACTTTAAAGACTGAAAACAAACGACTAAAAAGACTCGAGGACAAAGCGCAGGCAGTAAAACTCTAACTAAACCAACAGCAACAAAGATCTTCACACTGCTGCGGCCTCGGGATAAAGACCGATGGGGGTCCATGACCTGTAATGATTTTTTACTTGAGGGTCCGTGACATGAAAATGTTTGAGCTCCCCTGCTGTACATACTTATGATCGCTGAAGAGCAGCGTGTCAAAGCATGGCATTTATGTTCATGTGACATTATCAAAATGCTCATATGACAGCACACCAATTATGAATCTTGACGAGGCGACACCGGAAAACATTTTGCACTTCCACTCTCGCTGACATGACCTTTTACTATGATCCTGCGTTCCTCCGATAGACGTCACCTCCTGTGCTGCCCCCCTCCCTCTATTTTTTTTTTCTATTCTCTGCTTCCATCCCAAGGTAAATCCCATTGGGTGGATGCTTTGTTGTGGAAGCTTGTGAATGTTTTCGCTGCTGTTATTTATTGGCCCGCTGACAGGGCCATGAATTCCGGGCCAAAGTGAAACTCATATTGTTATCAAAAGCATAAAATTCCTATCACTTTAGGTGTCAGAGCAGAGACAAGAAAATGAAACAGGTACTCATAAAGGCAGCGGGCGTCATAAATCAGCCGGAGGGGCCCGAGCACGGAGACGCTTGATTAAATAAGGGGAATTAGGTATTTTTGCAAAAGCGGGAAATAACATTGATCTATGCCCCTGTCAGTGGCGAGGCTCGACACTATTGTGTATTGTTTATTTGTCTTGTGTATTTATAGTATATCAATCTCCCTGTGACTGAATGATATGAGTGAGAGAAAACCCAACCTCCTTTGGCTGCCATGTGTTCTGCTGCTGGAAAACTAGGGACAGATTTATCCAGGATCTGAGTTTAGCCGTCTCCAGTTTCCTCAGCAATTGAAGCTCCAACCGTATCCTATAGCTTTGTTTACCAGGACACATGTGAAATGAGCCAATAGGACTACTGTTTTTCCTACAGCGCCATAGGCATCAAGAGGCAATTTAAGGTCAGTCAGGGGTGAGACACTGCACTAGTTTATACCAGGGTGCAATCAAATTTCATTGCGTTTTACGGAAAATCACTTTCGGGGAAATCATTTCTATTTTTCTACTGAGTGTCGGATATCTATTTAATAAGAGGAAGTCTTGTTGTTCGGAAAATGCAATAAATCTTCACACTTCACACTGCTAGAAAATTCTAACACAACAAACAATCCTTTACTTGTGTTGCCTGTTTCATTGGCACTTTGTATACTCTCTCCGAGGAAGCCGTACCAAGAGTTTGAATCTTCCACCATGGAACCAGGATGGCAAAAAAAACAGATAAGATTTAGTATGTACTTCAAAACCCATAAGTAAATATAAAAGGGAACTCCACCGATTTTACACGTCAAAATCTGTTTAAAGGTCTTGGGGAGTACTGCTACATATGTGAAAGAAGTCGTATAAAGCCTTTAGTAGCTCCAGAGGGAGCTGCGTGAAGTCTGATAAAGGGATCTCAAGTGATGTCACTTGAGTTAGTGTCGACTGGGTCGGATGAGGCTCCCTACATGAGGATCCCTACATGAGGCTAGTGGCTTGAGGCTACGCTAGCAGCTACTAGTTGGCGGTCTAGTTGCATTGTGGGTAATGTAGGCGGACGATTTTGGCAAGGAAGGAGAATGTGTGGAATAAAAAAGACGATGACTGGTGCTGCTGCATCCTTTTTTTTTTTTCTTCTAAATACAGTCCATCTGAGTGCAATGCATAATCTGTGGAGTACGCTTTTAAACACATATACAAAGAGTCAAAAAAGAGCTTAACTATCTAACTATGAGGTGAGGAATCTCTGTCTGTCTGTCTGTATGTCCTCTGCATATCTAGAGAACCGCTCATCCGACCGACTTCACACTTGGCAGGTCTATTGCTGTGGACCCACGGGAGTGCAGTGTCGATAATGGTGCAATTTAACCAGATGGTGGCGCTATAACCATGAACATTACATTTTGGTCTGTAACTTATGAACCATAACTCTCACAAACAAAATATTTTTTTCCCTGGATTATGTGGGTCCTGACGTATCTATCCATATAAGCCATGCCTATTTGCGTCTAGATTGATTTTCCATTCTTTTGCATTGTGTCCAAATTAGATTTTTTGCTACCCCACCTACAAATTTTGAGCAATCACCACCAAATTTGGTACAGAAAATCTCTGGACCGGAAATAGTTACTTTTTTGGATTTTTGAGGCGCCGTATAGTTTTGCTATAGCTGGCCATCACAGTTAGATCAAATGCTATGGGCAGGGCTTATATTACAAAATATGTCATATCTCCTGAATGCTATTGTGACCATATTTGGTGTACATGCGTAGATATGATGTCTGAGTGACCAAGACAAATTTGGTTCCAGTTGGCCAATAGATGGCGCTGTAGCAGAATCATCTAACTATAAAGTAAGGAATGTCTGTCTGTGTATGTATGTGTGACCGTCCTTTGCATATCTCGAGAACCGTTCATCCGGTCAACTTCACACTTGGTGGGTGCAAGCAGCCATACTGCAAGCAACACTTCTGGGGGCCAAGCAATCGGCCCGTTACAGATGGACATGCGTTCCGAATATGCACTGCACTAGTTACTTTAAAATGTCCCTCCTGCATGGTTTCCTTGGAAAATAGCATCAGAAATGCTTGACAGCTAATGAAATTCGTAAGTATAACGTCTCTCTAGAAGAAGATTTTGCAAAACAGCGCATCCATGTTTGGGGTTTCTCTCCCTAAATGTATAATTTCAGTAACGTCCCCCCACTATGATTTGGAGGTGTCTGCATGGCTGATAGGATCAGTGAACTCTGGAGAGTGGGGTGACGACCTTCCACCTCATCCATCACCCGCTGATGGACATGGGAAGCCGGTCCCTGACAGGTTGGCGGGTAGGTGGGGGTGGAGGGTACAAATGGGGTTAAGGATAGGGCCGGAGAGGGATCTCGGTTACCGCAGCGTGGTGGCTGGAAGAACAAGTGGGGGGGAGGTGGAGAGAGAAACGTGTGGCCAGGATTGAGGTCAGGGATGTATGATTGGGGTATTAGATGGACCACAGCTAGCCTGGTTGAATGTTTGTGTGGTGGACGAAGATGGATTATCTGACTGTTTTTGCATGTCTTACATGTGACAAATAAACAGAAGTTCTGTTTCGTCATAATCTTTCTTTCTTCAGCTTTTTTTTTTTTTTTTTTACAGTACAGGACATGACTAATTTTGGTACAGTTCTCCAGCTGACATGTGTGAAAGAGCCACCCAGACCAATACAAATGATGAATCTGGTAATCAGGAGCAGTGTCACTCCATTGTCCAAATCTTGCTGAGGTGTAATGAGTCTCTGAGGGCCACTTGTTTCTCTTACACCCACCGAAACGAGGACCCAACGTCATCAATCTTCAGAGTGGCTGAAGTGAAGTTGACTTCTGTCTGAAGGTGCTCCCCTCTGTTGATTTCTTCTCCGGGAGCTCGGTGGGAAAAGCCCACGTTCCCGCCGCACGCCGAGAGAGCGTGCACGCGAGAGAGAGAGCGCCGGGTGTGGTTGCACGCTGCGCGGACAATGAACACCAAACCTCCAACTGACACAGCCAGTATTGAGTGAAACCACGCTGTGAAGCAGGGATGCAGCACACACACTCACATGTCAGCGTGGAATGGGTTCAGTGACTTTTGACCCGGCGATCCAAACGCCTGTCAACACCATATACTACCATCGTTTTGTGCGTGACTGTGTGATCATATGTTTTCCTCCGTCTGACCTAAATGCAGTCATGTCTAGACGCTCCTTTTCTTTCTGCTGCTGCATTGCTTATATTGTGCACCTCATGTCAAAAGTTTGCTTTTTTCAGGAAGTTGAACAAGACTCCTTCCCCTCTCCTGTCAGACAGTAGCTTCATGCTTGGCATAGTGAAACCAGGAACAGGCCCGGGGTGAGCTGCCCAGTTCACTCTCACTCATAAATCTGCGGTTTCACTGTTATTCTTTCTGCGCTGGTTTTGATTTCATTTCTAAGTGCGGTATTTTGTTGTTTTTCCATATGTGTTGTTTTGCCGAGGTTGATGTTTTTTCCATACCATGAGGCAAATAAGGAGGCTATCATGTCTTAATCAGACTAAATCTTATTCTGTAAATAAGGATAAGCTGTTGTTATAACCTGAAAAAACAACATGGATTGACACAGATACTGTATGTTATAATCTTCTGGAAGATTTACTCTGATTGATCCTGTTGTTTCGGACTCTGTTCATCAAAAATATTTACCGCATATGTCTTTATAACGTATGGGGGGTGTGTGTGATCTGTTGCTACCGTTTCATGTTACGCCGTGGATCGGGTGCAACAACAAGCTGCCCTTGCTTGTCTTCTGCTGGCCAGAGCCTCGGTGGGACGGGCAGTTTGTGAGATGACAGGACATGCCAACAAATTGCATCACTTCTGCCTCTGTGGCCGAGGACAATGGGCCACCATATGCCGAAGTGGGGGAAATGAATGGAGCTCATTTGTGCTGGCACCCCGAGCCCCCGCTCCCCCCGACCCTGCTGGGGCCTCCGTGGCATCGAGGCCGACACAGACAGACGAGCCCACCCTCTGCCACGCCAGCGCGCTGCTGTCCGCCACACCGTCCCGTATAAGCCAACTCCAACAAATACATTGTTGGAGTTGTTATCTGGCGTATGGTAGTTAATAAAAGAAAACAAATCAACTGAGTTATTTTGGTAACACTTCTCTCAGTCGAGCTGAGATGGCACTTTTTGGATTATTGCTATTGCACTTTTTAAAAGCTTGATTATTTTGGAAGGAAGATCATATTAATAACATCACTTATGCTTCATAAAATTATTATGATATACTTTTTTTTTCATAGATGAATATTCAGGCCGTGTTTGTAAAAGTAGCCCGCGTGCACGTTTGTGTTTATCTGTGTCTTTATTTGTGTGTGTGTGTGTGTGTGTGTGTGTGTGTGTGTAGGCCTGGGATGATAGCAGATGATTAAGGAGTGGCTGCTCTGTTGACATGAGATACTAATGAGGATGAAATGAGAAGGTCAGGGCTCGTCTCCAGGAGGGGGACACCCACCCCCACCCCCCTCTTCCTCCTCCTTCTCCCCCCACCACCACTCCCCCCCCCCTCTTCTCTCCTCGGACCCCCC
>CAKAKR010001202.1:0-21396 GCA_916700685.1 Adelosebastes latens | reverse complement strand
GAGGAGAAGGAAGAGGAGGGAGGAGGAGGGAGGAGGGAGGGAGGAGGAGGGAGAGGAAGAGGAGGAGGAAGAAGAGGAGGGGGAGGAAGAAGAGGAGGAAGATGAGGACGAGGAGGAGGAAGAGAGGGAGGAGAAGGAAGAGGAGGGAGGAGGAGGGAGGAGGAAGGAGAGGGAGAGGGAGGAGGAGGGAGAGGGAGGAGGAAGAGGAGGAGGAGGGAGGAGGAAGAGAAGGATGAAGAGGAGGAGGAGGGAGGAGGAAGAGGATGAAGAGGAGGAGGAGGAGGAGGAGGAGGAGGATGAAGAGGAGGGGGAGGGGGATGAGGGAGGAGGTGGAGCACAAACGTGCTTTCCAAAGTGAGGTCCGGGGACCACCAGAGGTCCTTGAGGGGATCCAGGGGTTCCCCAAGAAAAGACGCGTTTTCACTCTGATTCAAGCCCCTTTAAGATGTTTATTTTGGACCCCATCCTGCTTGTGTCAGTCAACTTGATCCAGATGTGCATAAACACAAAGGCAAAGAAGTAAAAGAGAGAAAGAGTTGCCAGCAGGTGAGCACAGTGCAACAGAAAATACTAAAAAAAAACAGATCAATATACAGGATGAAAAAACAGCCACAATGGCAAATATTTAACGAAGAAGAACTGGTGAATTCTCAGGACACAAAAGTGCCACAAAATGAATGAAAATCTACAAGGAAACATACAAAATTAACTACATTTAAAACGACTGTTGTGTTTTAGTTTCACTGTGCACATGCAGTATTTAGGCCACTGTACAGTAGGTATTGAAAACATTGAGTATGGCGATATTATGTTTTTTGTGATACTGTATCGATTTCTAATTAATTGTTTACATGCAAAGATTAACTAAGTCTATCAATACTTTATTTCATTTGCAAAGAGATGCACCCTCTCAGTGTATGTGTCCTCTCAAAGTAGTGCTTCAGTATGATGCTGAATGTTAAATACAAATGCAGATCCCACTGGTCTGAATGCATACAAATTTTACTTTTTTAACTCTGATGTTATGCATAATTATGGTGTTGTGTTCTTTATACTATGATGGTTTTCCTAAAATTGGATTTAAAAGAATCACAATACAGTATCACGATATATTGAATCGTAACTACTGTGTCATGATACGCATCATATTGCCATGATTCTCGCCAATACACAGCCCTACCGTACAGTGTATTTAGCCTGTCATTGTAAACACTTGTTTACAATTACACTGTAATACATATCAATGTAGGGTTTTATAGAAGGTCTAAAAAAATCTAGGCTATATTTTAATTTTGGGGCATACAACTCATCAGTCTATTTAACCTGACATCTCAAATGCATCATTTTTGTTAGTAGAATCATCATAATAATCCATACAGAATATATAATTAATACTTTTTCCCCCATAAAACACTGTCTTTCATACATAAAAGTATAGCCCTATTCTGTATTGAGACTGGCACCGCTTTAAGATGATCAGAGGCTGAAGGTTGCAGTTTTCCTCCCTTTTTAATGACCACTGGCCCACAGTTTGTAAATGAACATCAATCAGTGAATCACGCCTCAGACTTTAGGTTATCTGGCTGAACTTCGCAGGCGCAGTGTGGAGCTGTTCACTGCCTGTGGTGCTGAAGTGTGCTGCATCTTGCTGAGCTGCAGTTTACCATCTGAGCCACGCAGAGGCGGTAAATGTTCACTCACTGACAGAACAAGTGCATGTGTATTGGCCGTAGACTTCAACCAACAAACTGAGCAAATGGAGGGTAAAGTCCATCGCAACTTTCACTTTTACCAAATGCTTTTCTTATTTATTCAATTGGTTGTTAACTTTATGATGTTTACTAATAATATATTTATTGGGATGATGAAAAGGGAAAAGACCTGAACAACATCATCATTACGATGGGGAAAGCATTTATATTTAAAAGCTATAAAAAGACAGCAATCAGTGGGTTCTGGAGAAGGATGTTAATAGAAATAAAGAACAGAATATCATTTTCGAGCGTGGGGGGGGATACTTTGAGTCAGGGTGAGGATTGGAGTCGATAAAGGTCAACTAAAGGGATGTAAATATGTCCTTTTTAGATAATTGTGTAAGCGAATGTGTCTAGGTTGATATGTATATGAATGCGCGTGTAGATATAGACATATGTATATACTGTATGTATATATATCTATATATGAGGTTGGTTGTATGTATATGAATATGAATATGTATGTATACTATTACAACGGGTAGTACTTTTTTTTACTTTCTTTTTCTTATGTTTCTTTTTTTTTGTTTATATATGTTGTTGCTGCTGTCTGTATGTCTCTTTACAAGTATGTGTATGTATTCCTTTAACCTTAAATAAAAAAATAATAATAATAATAATAATATATTTATTCCTCTAGTTATTCAATCTATGGTCGGTATCCAGCTTAAAAGAAAAAGCAAAAGGTTTGCCTTTTCTTCTATCCAATGAATGACACAAGCCTCTCACGCAATTGCATTTTTATTTCCATCAAATGGAAAGATTGTATGAACTGGCAGATGTGGTCCACATGTAGCCGAATATTTAGCCTTACACAGAGGGCAACGTGAAGCAAGTTACACTTTCTTCTGGGTCTTACATTTTTATTATGTGTTTGATAAGTCAAATGTTGATTACATTTAATGGAGTAAATGTGGTTACTTTCCTTGTTTTTTAACTGAACTATTAACAAGAAGCAAGTGAACAACATACAGACAGTTATGAACCAATGAGACGGTTTATTTTGATGGCCACAGCCATGGCAGGAAACTGAGTTAAGCAACCGGCCTCTCTCCAACGGGGATGGGACCCAGGGTGACGTCACCTTCCCATTCGAAAACTAGAGACAGAAGACAGAAGACATGTGTCACCAGTGTGGTTGTCTTACACCAGTGTGGTTGTCTTACAACACAGACAAGCATCCAGAGAGAAGTTAACTCATCACGATGCCGGGGTAACATAATATCAACAACAGTGGGAAAAATTATGTTTTCCTCATATAATTTTAAATACTTTAGACAATACATACTCTCATTTTCGGACACATCGCGGACCTTCCTTCCCGGGTTAGACAGAGAGGTGCCACCCCAGGTACCAGTCCCAGTTCCACCAGATGAAGAGCCACGTCCAGCCCCTTTACTAGCAGATTCACAGGAGCCACAGGCTGCATGAGCCCCGTTGGCCTCCTCCCACCTATAGGAAGAAAGAAAGATTCAAGCAATAAATACCATATCAATCCTCTAGTGACACTTTTTTTCACACATGCAGACTCACCCATTGATGTAGGAACAAGCTCTATGTTCAGCGTCGACGGCAATGGCAGCAGATGTTGCTTTCAAGTGGCAGGTTATGTAGAGCTGTTGGAATAATAATAAAGGGTTCAGGTTATCATTAGATGTGTTCTCGATGCATTTGACATTAAATGAGTCTTGGAGATGTCACCATTCCACTGTCGGCGCCCTGGAACTTGAAGGCCTCCAACTGGAACTGAAGCTTGTTGTGTGCAATGCGAGCCATGAACTTAGATTCAGAGCCTGTGAGCTTAGCATCAACCAAACACCTGCATGCAGAAAAAAAACATACAAATTAACATTGGACCAAAATGTGCTTGTGATAATCTATTCTCACTGTACAGAGCAACTTCCATTAAAGTACCTCACCCATAGTTATCAATGAAGGCATATCGAGGGTTGGAGGACAGTTCAGGTGAAAGAGTAGCTACGCAGCTGTCCGCATAAACCGAGAGGGGCACGTGGAAGTACTGCTTGACGACAGCTTCAATATTTATGAAGTCTCCCAGGAAATACTGGTAGCTTGGCCTCTCGTACTGCCAGTCATCTGTGCAATATAATAAAGACATTTTAGCAATGTTGACATATATATATTTGAAACCGCAGTTCCATAAAGATATGCAGATAAATTGTTCTTTAACTCACCAGTCATGAGTTTCATGGTGAAGTATAAGAATTCCTCGGCCACCTTAACCGCAGAGAATGGGATCCACAGGGGGTCAAGAGGAAGGCTGCTCACATTGTGCTTCCTAAAGGATTAAATATGTTTCCATAGAAAGTAATTATCACATTAATGTGCATCTGCTGTTGGAATAAACTAATCAGATTTGGTGATCCATGGTTCCTGGATTCGCCAAGGGCAATGGATTACATATCAGTTTATGTTGTTTATTTGTTTGTCTGTTTATAACTGATAGTCTGCATACCTTGGGTAGTGGCATTCCACAACTACAGCAGCTCTGCTGCTCCTCACCACAAGATCCATGCCAATAGGCTGGGGATTATAGTTCAGAGTGAAGGTGTAGATAAGGGCATCTTCTGTCATCTAGTTGAGAAATGAATATTTGTATCAACAAATAGCATCGTGCATGAACATATTTTACCATTGTTTTAATTAATATTCTTTACAATTCATGATTTATATTCCAGTGACTGGACTCCTCGTTGGGCTTACCGTTAATGTGCTGAGACAGCCGTGCAGTTCCGTCTCAAAAATCAACACTTGAGCGGCGGTGTCCTCTGCGACAGCGCCACAGTTTCCCAGAGTAAGGTCGGCAGGATTGATGAACTGGCCTTTCCCAAACATGTCCTTCTTGACTTCCATGTGAGCATCCCTCTCTCTGCACTCGACAGCAACGGTTGAAGTAGGAACAGGGTGTCTCAGCTCGAAAGGCACATCGACTGCGGGCTCAGGCTGGGGATCAGTAGGGTACCTCCAGACGAGAGGTTTCTCAAATGTCTCCTTTTCCTGTTGGGCTGGCGGAGTTTTGACGGGGTCCGGTCTCTGGGGTAGCCCTGGGTTCGGGTATGCAGGTTTTGAGGGCTTGTAACCTCCCCATTGAGCATCACAGAAGCTGCCGAGCAAGGCCAGTGCCACGAGGCACGCAGCAATACACTTCATCCCCATGGCTTCACAGCAACAAGTGATCTGCACAGTTCACTGGGTGAAGTAAGGGAGATGTGAAATGTGCACCTACTTTTATAATACAGTGAGCATGTTTACTTCCATCACACTCCCGCCCCTTCTGTTGGCCATTCCCCATCAGACCTGATGAGCGTCAACCTTATCCAATGAAATGTTTGCAGCTGTTGACCGAAAGCGATGCCTACAGCTCTGTTGAGGCCTCTTCAGCTGGGTTTAGATTATTCATTGCTTTTAATGCCTAAAATGTTACTGTGCAATGAAAAGCACAAGCTGTGTTCGAAAACAGTCTTTTAAACACAAAAACCATGCATGTGTTGACACAAATCATTGTGAAATGACATGAATAATAGCAACATGAGAGTCATTTAAAGTTAGTATTTTTTTCTATTCAAGCAAGTGAGAGAAATATATAATTAGTTGGTAAACATGCACTCAGAAAGTAGCGGTCACAAAAAGTTATGTTGACCCTCGCTAAGGTCTACCTGTCCACAACATGACATGTCAAACTCAGGATTTTGCCAAAGTACATTTTGTGAAGAGCTGCAAATCAATATGGCTCCAACCAGTATCAGCTGAGATTAACCACCACATTTAAAAAGAATACAGAGGCCAGTCAGTTTCACCCATTCCTTACAAAAAAGAAGTTTATTCAAGTCTGCTATTAGTATACTTCTTTTAAACTTAAAATAAGAGAGTATACTTTCAGTTTATACTTATCAGAGATATACTTAACAAAATGATGCTTATGTATCCTTAGCTTATACCAACAAGTATACACAAAAGTCTAAGTGTACTTGGCAAGTATACAGAAAAGTCCAAGTATACTTCCTTTATACTGAAAAGTATACAGAAAAGTCTAAGTGTACTTGGCAAGTATACAGAAAAGTCCAAGTATACTTCCTTTATACTGAAAAGTATACAGAAAAGTCTAAGTGTACTTGGCAAGTATACAGAAAAGTCCAAGTATACTTCCTTTATACTGAAAAGTATACAGAAAAGTCTAAGTGTACTTGGCAAGTATACAAAAAAGTCCAATTATACTTGGCTTATAAAGTATACAGAAAAAATATTTGGCTAAGTATTATAAGTTTACTTAAAGAAAACTTACAAGTATACTTGAAGTAAAAACTATTAAACTAGTAGTTTACTGAGCGCATATTTTAAAGTGTACTTTCATAAACTAAAAAGTGGGCTACAAGTATATAACTAGTAAACTAACAAGTTCACTTCAAAGTTTATTACTCTTACATTTAAAGTATATTTAAAGTACACTTTTATAAATTAAAAAGTGGGCCAATTTAGTCCGAAGAAGTATTGAAGTAGTACACTTAGAAGTATACTACTAGTACATTGATATCAGTATACTTATTACATAAAGTACACTTGGGAATATACTTGAACTATTCTTAAGTTTACTTCATAAAATAAACTTGAAGTATACTTCTTTTTTGTTATGGATCCAGAAAACCAAACATGGATACAGAAAAGAAACCGTTCTTCAGGGATTGTTAGTCAAAGAGACATAAGGAGAAAATGTTTATTTAAAACATTTATTTGGTTCGGTATATTGTTTTATTGGTTTAAAGGTCCCTTATCATGCTCATTTTCAGGTTCGTACTTGTATTTTGTGTTTCTACTAGAAATTGTTTACATCCTTTAATGTTGAAAAGAAAAACTTTAATTTCCTTATACTGTCAGCCTGAATATACCTGTATTTACCCTCTGTCTGAAACGCTCCGTTTTAGTGCATTTCAACGGAATTGCAAAGGAATTGCAACGGAATTGCGTTGCTAGGCAACAGCTTGGGTCCATGTTTACTTCCTGTCAGCTGATGTTATTTACATACACTGCAACAGGAAACAAACTGGGACACATTTAGAATGTTTATGTCTAAAACCGTGTAATGGTCTCAATATTGTATATTTGTGACATCACAAATGGCCAGAAATCCTGACGGCTTGTTTCAAACACACAATTTCTGAATACGGGTTGTGTGTGTTTCTCCGTATATTGAGTGTTTTGATACTTTCACAGAATTTATATAGCACTTAAACCTGCTTTATAATATGAAAGACATGAAAATCTCACTTTTTACAATATGGGACCTTTAAAACACTAACCAGTTTTGACTTGATGAGGACTCATGTCTTTTCTCTGACATTCACCACCTGACTGAAGCTTCTGGCCAGGTGATTTCATGATAAATGATTTGACCCACGACTCATGCAGTGGTATTACTAAAGGTTGATTCAGGTTTTAGGGATTAATCTCTCCTCTGCATCAGGTAAAGATCTTGAGTTGTATTAGTCCAACTATTATCTCTAACTATGTCAATAAAATCCCAACCCAAAAAATCCCAGTGACCACTATAATATTTGTTCTCCCTTTAACCCTTTAACTATAATATACTGTATATCCCTAACATTCTGCACAAAAATAGAGAATTTTTTTTATTTTATTTTTTTATTTTTAACAAAACCATTTCCAATAAAACAAATCCAGATTTTTTAAATGACAAAGTCATACGAAGTTGAGTTCATTTGTTCTGAAGTTAAAAAAATCAAATAGACAAAGCAGGTGTGACAAATTATTACAGTAAGTTGTTGTTTCATCAGATTAATTAATTGTGTCACTAACAGATATTCCATTATTTCATCGCGGATGCTGCTCTTATCTCATATTCAGATTGTAGCTGCAAGATTTTAAAATTCTGCATTTTCATTTACAGTTTGGAACAAAAGATTTATTTAAAAAAAAACATTCAGTTAAAGCCCAAAAAGAGATATTGATATTGGATCAACTGAAAATAACACAGTTTTACATATTGATTACAGCATCTTGATTAAAATGGAGCTGTCATCATTTATCAAACTAGATATCTCAGATATCTCAATTCAATATATCCTGAAAGGACTTGACATATTTTAATGTTTGAGATACGGTATATTCGATTATCATTCTGAAGAGACAAATGTGAATGAAACTTCTACATCTTTGTTTCTACAAGGGCGAGAAAAACAGCTTTATAGTGACGGCTATGTCACACCAACCCCCATCTGCAAACAGTTTTCTCTGTGTCACGGGATTTGAGCAAATGTGCAAATCCCACAATATTTCCTGGTCTTAGAAACTTTTTCAATATTTCACTGAAAAGTATGAGACATTACCGATATCAAATATCATTTTAAATTGTTTCTAGATATTACAAAAACAATCTAAAGATATAATATTATAATTATATATATTATAATTTTAACAAGCAAAACTATTTTAGGGAAATATATATATATACTGTGTGTGTATATATATATCAGTGATTGAATATGGAATTATCAGGAATTTGTCATTTTTTGTACTATCTTTCCAGAATACTCCAGATATTCTTACCTTCTTTGTAGATAAAGTTAAATTAAATATATATATTTTTTTGTTTTGCTTATCATAAGTCCAGTTCAAGATATCAACAATTTCATTTTGACTAAAATCTTAGCTTTAAATATCCAAAAAAGATCATTAAGATATCTTCAATTACAATCACGACTAGTCAGAAATACATTTAGGATATATTCATAGTAACAATGGAGACATTTGGAAGTCAAAAGTGAACTGTAGATATTTAAAACTAATGTTTTGACATGAATATAATGAATAACTGAGTGAGCAATAGTTCTAATGTTAAGTACCTGGGGACTGCTTAGACCAATCTTTTACCTTTACAGATCACGCTTAATGTATTTACAAAAAAGCACAGCAAAGACTCTTCCTGCTGCTTCAAGCTACAGAGTTTAGAGGTCAGCCAATGCACTTTAAACAGACCAATCCCTGATTTGAAAGTATACTCACTTTTAACATTGTGTCCTGGTTCGAGCACCTAAGTGTCAAAAGCAAGACAAAGCTTTCCAAAGTAGTCAAACTGGGCAGTACAATTACAGGCCGCAAACAGACCCCACTGTCCTCTCACCATGGCAAAGCAGTCCAACGTTTACTGTAAGTGGCAAAATCTTAGATGACCACAGCCATCCCTTAAATCACCACTTTCAGCTACTGCCCTCAGGGCAAAGGTACAGAGTCCCCTGTGCAAAGAAAACATAATAAAAAATGTTTCTCCCTGTTGCCATTAAGTATCTTAATATGTGAGGACAGCTATACTTTCTGAGGCCAGCCTGCTACCTCAGCACACAGCGCTTTATATCTATTTATTTAACCTTGATTCAGTCCTGGTACCTGGTGCTCCCTTTTAATCTAGCTTCTATTGGTGTATTGTGTTTTTATGTGAATGTGTTTTTAAATGTGTTTTAATGTGTCCTGTCTATATGTGATATGTTGTTTTAATATACTCTTTTAATAGCAGTTTTTGCACATGCGAGCCAAAGACAAATTTGTGCCTTTTGTACGCGAAAAGCAGACAATAAAGTGTTTTCTATTCTTTCTATTCAATTCAAAATTAATTTCTAATATATGTAATGTGGATCCAGAACTCAAACCACTTTACTTGTTCTTTAAACTGGACGAACTGGGATGCTACTCTAGGTTGTTTTGGATGCTTATCAATGAAATTTAATTTTCCCATCATGGGCTAAATGATTATCAATAGCAAATACACTTAGAGATAAGAAGAGGTACTTGTTTTGTCTAGTCCTGCTGCACAAATACAGCGTGACCTGCCCATTGTAGGTCATACAGACACTGTGAAGGTTTTTTTTGTTTAGAAATTGTACAAACAAGCTCTTTTATTCAGGATCAATAACAGTCAGTGAGCTCTCTGTAGCAAGCGTTGATTACTAATCAATAAATATTGCAATAAGTTTACTATCATGCATACTGTTACTATCTCCTGATGCAACATCTCAGATATTCCTGCAATTTGTTCTCTGGGTTTAATTGTTTGGCATTACCTCTAATCTCTTCAGTGCATCAGCACAGACCAACCAGCAACTGGAGCATTTGATTGGCAGCTGTGGGCAGCGAATAGGATGCGAGTCATCACCAAGTCAACATTACCAATAGATATAAAAGTCAGCGTGTTTGCACAATATGTTTCACAGTATCTGGAGTTCTCTGCGAATCACCGTGCTGTGAAGCCATGGCAATGAAGTTGCTTTGTGGTTGTCTTCTGGCAGTTGTCCTGCTTGGCTGTCTGGCTGACGCTCAATATGGCCAGATTCAGCAGCAGCAGAGGCCCCAGACGCCTCCGCAGCCTCAGAGGCCCCAGACACCCCCCAGAAGGTACACGCCTCTGCAGCCACCACAACGTCCGCAGCCTCCTCAGCCTCCGCAGGCTCCGCAGCCTCAGCCATTTCAGTCAGTTCCTCAGATCAAGCAGTCCCAGCAGCCTACAAAAACATTTCACACTTGTGAAGTGGCTGAGCGCTACAAGATACAGTGTGGAACTGCAGACATCTCTGCTTCAGATTGTCAGGCTATAAACTGCTGCTTTGATGGACGCATGTGCTACTATGGCAAATCTGGTAAGAGTTTTTCTATTCCTCACAGATGTCCTCTATACTCTGGCGCTTAAAATGTGTTCAAAGAGTACTGCTAGTACTGATCTTTGCTTTAAAATGTGTTTGTTCTCAGTGACTCTTCAGTGCACCAAGGACGCCCAGTTCATCGTGGTGGTGGCCAGAGACGCCACCCTACCAAACCTCGACTTGGAGTCAATTGCCTTCCTTGGAGAAGGTCAAAGCTGCAGTCCTGTTGGCACCACTTCAGCTTTCGCCATCTACCAGTTCCCCGTCACGGAGTGCGGCACTGTCATGATGGTAAGGGTTGCGACTCGTCTGACTGCTCAATTTTGATTTGTATTAATTTTCGTCTGGTAGTAATAAAGATTGAAATACTGTCAATTTACTGTAGGAGGAGCCCGGGGTTATAATCTATGAGAACAGGATGAACTCCTTATATGAAGTCGCTATTGGACCCTACGGAAGCATTACCAGGGACAGCCACTATGAGTATGTGTTTTTTCTTTCTTTAACACCACAACATAAAAGATTACTACTACTCAGCTATTCAGACAATCTAGTGGTATCAAAACGATACAGTGATCTGACCTTGAATTCTCATTGTGATATTTTACAAGCCAAACTCCAATGGTTTTACGACTGGCTGACTGACACAGACCTTATTTCTTGTCTCAGGCTGCTTGTCCAGTGTAGATATATCGGCACCTCAGTTGAGGCTCTGGTCATTGAGGTTGGCCTGGTTTTTGCACCACCCCCAGTTGCAGCTCCTGGACCTCTGCGCGTGGAGCTGAGGCTGGGCAACGGACAGTGTGCCAATAAGGGTTGTGCGGAAGGTTAGTGTGAAGCAGATTATTTTGTGCAGTTAAGTCTCATTTTGCAGCGACTGTGTGACCAACCTGCTTTCTGCTTGAGCAGAGGATGTGGCCTACAGCTCCTTTTACGTGGATTCCGACTACCCCGTCACAAAGGTGCTCAGGGATCCCGTGTACGTTGAAGTCCGAATGCTGGAGAGGACCGATCCCAACCTCGTCTTGACTGTCGGAAGATGCTGGGCAACTTCTAACCCGTACCCTCATAGTTTTCCTCAGTGGGACTTGCTGATTGATGGGTAAGAGTAAGTGTTGGTTTGACTTGGAAATAGGCATTTATAATAAATTCTTTGATGTTATACTCAGTCCCTATTCCTCACTCTCTCTTCTTGCTATAGCTGCCCATACCGTGATGACCGTTACCTGACCACCTGTGTCCCTGTGGGTGCCTCATCAGGACTCGCCTACCCATCCCACCACAGGCGCTTTATTTTCAAGATGTTCACGTTTGTAGCTACTGGAGATGCCGATCCCAGCGCGGGAGGGTCTGCAGATCAAGTGGTTATGACTCTTCTCAAGGAAAAGGTACTCCAACTATGGGAGCTTATATGCTTTTTAATATCACCTTATCTACACATTTTCAAACATTACATTTGTTTTTGACCAGGTGTATATCCACTGCGAAGCAGTTGTGTGCCGACCCACTCCGGAAAATAATTGTGAACCTCGGTGCTACAGAAAGAGTAAGTAGTACAGTATTCACTTTGATGGTACATACACCATAAGTATGGTGTTAGTCTGGAGTCTAAGTAGATCATGTTTTTCAAGTGTGATACAGGAAAAGCATAGTTTGTGGTATGAAAATCAGAAAAAGCTCTTGGCTGAACATATTTTCACCAAAACAGTAAATGATGTCTGGCGTCATCTTGTGTCTCACTCAACCTCAAGTCTGACAGCAACTGACCATTGCCATGTATCGTACACAGGGAGAGCCGTTGCTGCCTCTGTCCAGGGAGGCTCCAGAGCGGAGACCACTGTGGTTAGCAGTAAGGAGCTTGTCATCATTGACCCAAGCCGAATTCAGTAACAACACGCAGACAGGACCTTATCATGACATCTCTGCTCCAGATGCTTACTGAAGAGTGATTGAGTTTCAAATAAATCTCCCAAATTGCTGAATTATGTTGTAAAATCTCATTCAGATACATTATTTACTCTGTGACATCACAGAAGCCGCCTGAAAGCTAATACTAATACTATAGAAAATACTATTATATGACTATGTGTCAACATAAAGTAGCCTACTTGACACCCAGAAGATCAGATCAGATAATTAATTGTATTAATATAATTAATAATATTAAATAATTAAACTGACATAGTTACATATTCTGTATTAAGCTGTTCATGAATGTCCTCGCACACAACTACCACTCAGGTTATACCCTATTGCACCCAAACATAAAGCATAGGTTAGGCTTCTGTACTTGACAGGCCCAAGCAGTAGTTTGTATTTATTTGTTTAATACAGTTGTAAATTAAAATATAAAGCTCTAAAACATGTTTCAAGGCAACAATTCACTGTCTAATGTAGAAGAAACCTGACACATAATAGGCCAATGGCTCCCAAGGGGTCAGGACCCCCACAAGGAGTGTTGAAATGAATGTAAGGGATCACAACATAATGAAAGAAAAAACAAAATTTTGATTCTTTTTCATACTTTTCTCTAATCTTTCTTTTGATTAACTGTAGCTGTATTTGCTCGGGCCTCTGGGAAATCACTCTTTCATTGAATTACTCTCAACTCAAGGGTTCAGATTAGACATGGCTTCAAGTTAAGAGGTCAAAAAAAAGTTCTGGGACCACTGACTTAAATAGTTTATTAATAACTCAAAAAAAAAAAAAAAAATGAAAATGTTCAGAACTTGCAATGATCCAGCTTTTATCATAAAACCACATCTCTCAATCATAAACTAACCTATAACAGGGAATGGGAATCACAGGGAATTCTGGGGTGCGCCGCCATTTTTGGAGGGTAGCGTACGGAGCTACCCGAGACTGTCATTATCTGTCTATTCGTCTGTCATCTGTCAATCGTTCATCATCAGTATAAAGTGCGTGCGAAAGACAAATACCCATTTAAAGAGAAGCTGACAGAGGCAAAAGGGGCAATATATTTCAAAATTGAAGTTACTTTATGACATCAATTGATACGAGTTAGGAGGACCTTGACAGTTTGCCACCCATTACAGTCACTGATGTGTTTTGGCGTTAGTGAACACCGGTCAGCAATTCAAAATATGTAAATCGTTGGAGGCCCAATTTACAAACAGGTAGATCTTTGACCTTCAGATCTACAAGCCAAATGCCAACTACACAATCATCCGGACAGATAAGATAGCTAATGTTATGTTAACGGAATACTAACATAACATTGGCTAATACTGCATATTTAATCTACCGGTATCTTGCAAAATGGAACCCATAACGTTAGCCTACCTTTGTATCTGTATTCTACTACAATTCGGCTTTCGAATCTTATTCACTGTGCAGTGTTTTGTGTTATCTTTTGACACACACACAGACACTCTTACCCTTTATCCTACACAAATGAAAACACCCATGGTTGCACCCAAAAAAAGATTAATTTGATTTTCTATGAAACCACAAAGATGTAACTATGCCTATGTACACCAACATCATAGCCCAGGGTTCAGCAACCTTTACTATCAAAAGAGCCATTTTAGGCAAAAAAAAATAAAAATAAAATCTGTCTGGAGCCACAAAACATTTGAGCATCATGATGAAGGTAACACAGTTTATAGTCTAAGTATATTGTAGGGCCAAAGTGCAAATGTACTATGGAGTATTAGGGCCACTTTGAGGGAAAAAACATCTGAGATTTACAGAATAAAGTCATAATATTAAGAGAAAAAAGTAGTAACATTACGAGAATAAAGTCATAACTTTACGAGAAAATAAGTTGTTATATTACGAGAATAAAGTCATAACTTTACGAGAAAAAAAATCGTAATATTACAAGAATAAAGTCATAATTGTTCGAGAAACATAAGTCGTAATATTACGAGAATAAAGTCATAACTTTACGAGAAAAAAGTCGTAATATTACAAGAATAAAGTCATAACTTTACGA
The DNA here is from genome assembly GCA_916700685.1 of Adelosebastes latens. Lineage (NCBI taxonomy): Eukaryota > Metazoa > Chordata > Actinopteri > Perciformes > Sebastidae > Adelosebastes > Adelosebastes latens. The sequence continues at coordinate 7,018 of CAKAKR010001202.1, read as the reverse complement.
GAAAATAAGTCGTAATATTACGAGAATAAAGTCACAATTTTACGAGAAAATAAGTCGTAATATTACAAGAATAAAGTCATAACTTTACGAGAAAAAAGTCGTAATATTACGAGAATAAAGTCACAATTTTACGAGAAAATAAGTCGTAATATTATGAGAATAAAGTCATAACTTTACGAGAAAAAAAGTCGTAATATTACAAGAATAAAGTCATAACTTTACGAGAAAAAAAGTCGTAATATTACAAGAATAAAATCATAATTTTACTAGAAAAAAGTCATAATATTACGAGAAACAAAGTTGTAATATTACGAGAATAAAGTCAGAATTTTACGAGAAAATAAGTCGTAATATTACGAGAATAAAGTCATAACTTTACGAGAAAAAAGTCGTAATATTACGAGAATAAAGTCACAATTTTACGAGAAAATAAGTCACAATATACGAGAATAAAGTCATAACTTTACGAGAAAAAAAGTCGTAATATTACGAGAATAAAGTCACAATTTTACGAGAAAAAAAGTCGTAATATTACGAGAATAAAGTCATAACTTTACGAGAAAAAAACGAAATAACACGTAAAATTATGACATTATTCTCGAAATCTCTTTATTTTTTTCCTCAATGTGGCCCTAATACTAAAATGAAAATGTAAACCAAAAAAAACAGTTATCCATCTCCATTTTTATAAATCCACAGGGAGTCACTTGAGAGGAGGCTAAAGAGCCACACGTGGCTCCAGAGCTTGCAGGTTGCAGACCCCCTGGTCATAGCCAAAACAAACACTTCATTTCCCAGAATCCTTCACCGTTCCGGGACACTGAGCTTTGGTCTTAAGAACGCGGAAGTGGATTGTGATTGGCCGTTGAACACGCCAGTTGGACTTCAGTGCAAATCAACGGTCACGTTCCGTTAGTAGTGTTGTTTCATACTTCTCCGTATTAACCGCCCCCCACATGCCGTTCCGATCAGCCCGCTATGTTCGGCTCTTCCGGTTAAGTCGCCTCTCCGGTGAACTGCGTCCGTCAGCGAGTCCGTGTCTCCGTCTCCGTCCGACAGCTCGCACCGGTCTTCCTCTACTGTTCGCCCGGAAACTCACGATGCAGTCCGGTCAGAGTGTGACCAGCGGCGGCAGCAGCAGCGCGGAGGAAGGGCTGGGCAGAGCCGGGAAACAAGAGCCAGGGCCGGGTCTCTTCAGACACATCCAGACCGTCACCACGACAACAACACAAGAGGCGGTGGGTCCTCCGGTGGGTCCTCCGGTGGGTCCTCGACTGCTCGTCATCGAGAGACACTTGAGGACCCCGAGTCCTCTGTGTGGAGCCAGCTGTGATGATGACTCGGAGGCGGAGGCGTTCCGGGACGGGAGGACCGAGGAGGTGGACCGGGACACCCGGACCAGGGCGTTCAACTGGTGCCGAGACTTTCTGTCCGGGTCCTGGAAGACCATCGAAGAGAGGGACTTCCAGATCAGCATCGTCAGGTAAATCATGACTACTGAAGCTGTACTGAAGATAGAAAAAACACTATAATATCTTTATTATATATATATATATATATATATATATATATCTTTATTCAAGATTCAAGATGTTTATTGTCACGCCGGTAATATACAAGTACAATCGTGTGAAATTTATCTTTTTTATAAGTTATTTATAATTTAATTAAATTATAATAACATGTATTTTATAATTATTTATTTAATTATTTTAATTATTTTACAATTTTAATTATTTATTTAATTAATACTTATTAAAAATAATAAGATGTATTACAATTATAAAAGGAAATACTTTGTACAAGGGAATATTAAGAACATATACATTAAGAATATATACAGGCTTATTAAGAACATATACAGGCATATTAAGAACATATACAGGCATATTAAGAATATATACAGGCATATTAAGAACATATACAGGCATATTAAGAATATATACAGGCTTATTAAGAATATATACAGGCTTATTAAGAACATATACAGGCATATTGACATATACAGGGATATTAAGAACATATACAGGCATATTGAGAACATATACAGGCATATTGAGAACATATACAGGCATATTGAGAACATATACAGGCATATTGAGAACATATACATATAACAGATATATTATGCAGAATGGCAAAATAGTTTTGTCTGACACTAAACTTCTTTTATACAGTTTGAAGTTGACTTTGCCAATATACTGTAGCACAGTGGTACTCAAGTGGTGTCAAGGATCCCTAAATTGCTACACATTAGGTCAGGGACTCCTATTTGATAAGATTTTGCTTCAGGGACCTCCATCTGAAATGATTTTGGTTGTTGGATATGATTAAGGCCAGAAATCTATATTTGTCAACGACAGTTGAGGAGTGGAGGAAGTGAAACCTATGATCAGAACAGTCACTCTTATGACTCTTACTCACACTGGGCTGATTTCTACGAATTAAATAGTGAAAATATACTATTCCCCATTTTTCTGGGGACCCCCTGGAACTCCCTCAAGGACCCTTGGGGGGTCCCCGGACCCCTGGTTGAGAACCACTGCCAGCAAGGGTAAACACAACATAAAAGCATTCTAAGAAAAATCTCCTGGTGTTGTCTGACTAACATTTATGACTACATGCTGTGGGGTCACGTTAACTTTGCTCCGATGTGATAACGCTGGTGTTTTTGTTTCGCAGCGGTGGACTGAGTAATCTGCTGTACCTGTGTACTCTGCCTGACGATGTGCAGTCTGTGGGAGAGGAACCTCGCCAGGTGCTCCTCAGAATCTACGGTGCCATCCTACAGGTTGGTCTGTCTAGTAGGGGTCCTCAACAAGTTATTTGTCCAAGAATGTGTCTGGCTGTTTAATTATTATGGGGAGACATTTCTTTTACACCATTGTAGTCAATGTACTGTAGTCATTTTCCTTCACATGGAGGTATGAACTAAACCAAGAACGGCATCAAACCGTGTCTGACTGTCTGTCTCTCTGTGATGCAGGGAGTGGACTCTCTGGTGTTGGAGAGCGTGATGTTTGCCATCCTTGCTGAACGAACTCTTGGACCAAAACTTTACGGCATCTTCCCTGAGGGACGCTTAGAACAGTACCTTCCGGTAATATGCACACATGACTGCACACACACACACACACACACACACACACACACTGCCTCTCCTGCTTCAGCCAAAGTGTTTAAACATCTGTTGTGTGTGGAGACACAGTTACACGTATCCTTGACTTCCATAAAGATAAAAATGTTTATTTTCTTGATTGTGTAAAGCATTCAACATTCAGGGTTAAACTAGAATGTGTAGATTCTATTGAATACATTTTTTGTGCTTTGATTACAAAACATAATAGTTTTAGAAATGCATTCACATTGACACCATCAATTTGTAGAGATTTAAAGATCCAAGTGTATTTACTTGATATTCTTCCTAATGTAGAGGAAGCATTTGTATCATCTGTATTTCTCTGTTTTCCCAGAATACCCGCATGCGCACAGATCAACTTTCAGATTCAGCCATATCAACTGAGATTGCCACCAAGGTGGCACGTTTCCATGAAATGAGCATGCCATTTAACAAAGAGCCTAGGTGGCTGTTTGGGACCATTGACAAGTAAGGACACCTTGATATCTCTCTCTCTCTCTCTCTCTTTCTCTCTTTCTTTTACTAGAACTGTCTGTATTTTAATACTAAATGTACCGTCCGTTTTTTAAAATAATTGAATGTACTGTCTGTTTTTTTTTCCCTTTAGATACATGGATCAAGTGATGAAGCTTAAGTTTGTGCGTGAAGGACATGTGAAGAAGTACAACAAGCTGATGAAGTTGGACCTTCCCGCTGAACTGGAGAGCCTCCGGTGAGTTGGATCGCAGGCCTCAAATGCTGTACGGAGTGACTTAATACATTTGGTATACTGTACATAAAGCCTTAAAGTTGTGGTAGGTAGGGACTGTAGTTGTACTGTAGGGTTGTAGGTTGTAGGGTACTGTAGGCGTCCCCTCTCCCCTTCTTCAAGTACACACCAGTGTCGGTGAGAGAGTGCAAAGTAGGCTTGCCTTGGTAGTCTGTGTTATCGGTGTTACGCGGTGGTCGGGCACACACCGATAACATCAGCACCGCCCCCACCGTCGTTTTGCTTTTTTTACAGAAATAAAACCCATTTAGTTCATTTTGGCGTAGCAGCGCCGTGTTATCACTACAAAGTCGGACGACGGACGCTACAAAATGACAGTGAATTTATCTGCTCCATACGGAGTCCCAGCTCAGAGTAGCAAGTGTCATATTTTAGACACACGGGACCAGAGAGAGTTGACAGACAAGATGGTGCGAAAAACAAAAGCGCCTATTTGGCAAAGCAAAACCCTCCGTTTTAAATGGGACGTGGACGTTTGTGTCGCTGTTTCGGTCCCGGTTCCAGAACCGTTACACCCGTACTGATAGCTGATAAATTCAAGCCAGAGGATACATTATACCAATAAACAACAAAGACCAGGCAACATAGATACACATACACACACAATCACATGTATTCCCACACATGCATACATACAGTATATACATAGACATACAGTATTTGCATATTTTCACTCACACATACTTGCGTATACCCATGTACAAGTAGAAAGACATTAATACAATTCATATCATATTAATGTCTTAGTTATCACCTCTAACAGTCAGTTTCAAAATGACTTTGGAAGCAAGTAGCAGAACGGTGATGCAATCACTATTGCTTAAGCCAAGTGCCAACAAGAGGTTGTTTGGTCAGAGCCATCTCATATTACCTACAGTAAACCAACGTGGGACAGCAAACTGGGTGTCCTGCCATCCAGCATATGCTCGGCTATATTCATTTATATTTCTCCATACAGTAAAGCCCAAAGGCTGGGTTGGAGTGTGGTCTTACTTTTAGTTGTGTTCAAACAAAATGTCAGTTTACAGCATTAAATGTACCTATTTGGACTTCAACATGATGTATACTGATATAAAAAGATTATATGTTCCATGAATAAGGCTATAAGGGTTATTGTTTGACATTTGTTGCACCAAATAACTTAAATCTTGGGGACGGGACGAGCTGCATTTTTGTTTACAGCCTAATGGCTGACCTTTGTCCCAGTGCCTCCACGACTCCACTGTTGAGTCCTCCAGGCAATCTGGCCTCGGCAGCCAATAGAAGCTCAGCCCAGTGTTTATTGTCTCTTGTTTATCTATGAGCTTGTCTGTTATCTTGTAGATATGTAGCTGTCTCTGCTGCAGTCGTCTCAAGTCCTCACACATATCTCATTTGATAACATCTGTTCTTTTTGCTTACACAGATATAATACTTCAAGGTACTATGTTCTTGGCTCGCTTTAGGAAGTTCAGTCGATCAGAGTGACACCTGGGTTTTTGTCTTTCCATTATATTCAAGATTTCAGTTATATACTCCCTAGCTTCTAGAGAGTTGAACACCACTATTGCCACTTGTTCAGTAAGCAGTTCTGGAGCTTTCTAAGTCATACACACTAAGAGCATATTGTGTAATCTAACTGAGTACATACAGTACGCAGATGCTTTGAATGGCTCAGTATATATCGCCTATGATGCCTCTTTATATACCTTCTATCCAGTACAAATAACCACACTAAACTATGGAAATGGAGTTAGGTGTTTCTCATATATTGTTCCATGTATGTTGTCCACCAGTAAGAGTGAGATTGGAATGAATATGATGTAAAGCAGCCTGCTTTGCTTGCAGTAAAATAGTGAGCGTTGTAGATAACATGCCATGTTCGTGTGTAGTTCCTCCTGTATGGTATCTAGGACCGCTTTACTTTTGTATTCTATACTCAATGGAATGTCTTGGCCGGTATGTGCAGGTTACACTACCTGCCGAATGCAACACTGACAACCTATTTCTCTCCTTTCCCGTTGTCCGTCATCACCTGCTCCGTTCAACAGCGCGTTGCTGGCAGCGACTCCATCACCGGTGGTGTTCTGCCACAATGACGTCCAGGAAGGTAAAAACATGTCCTGTCTCTCATCGCTCCCGTATTATCCTCACACCTCTAACTTTGGGCTGGGGTGTAGTTATTAATAGGAGCGGCTCACATTCATATGCATCATCCTGTGAATGAAAATGAGCCTCCGAAGTAGATGAGGTGGCAGTCAGAGATCTAGGTGTCTGAATGAATGGGACTGTAGCTAAGCTACTTAAAAGTATGTGTATTCCTGAACATTATACCCATGTGTGACTGTGATTATACCAATATATTTTATTCCATAACCATGTGTTGTGCATTATTATGCCACTATAATAGTCTCCGCTCACTTGGGAAGCTTCCCAGCTGTTCCACTGTACAGGCCAGTCAAGTTCTTCCACACTTAACTGGGAAAACCACCTTTATGGACCTGGTTTTGTGAAATGGAACATTGTCGTGGTAAAACAGACAGAAAAGGGCCTTCGTCAAACTGATGCCACAAAGTTTGAAGCACACTTTATGTAATTTATCCTTTTATGCTGTAGTATTAAGATTTGCCATATTTGGAATTAAGGGCCAGAACCCAGAACAAAACTACATTTGAGCATTTAGCGTATCTATGAGATAGAAACTTCTCAATTACTCAGCATACACTCACCGGCCACTTTATTAGGTACACCTTGCTAGTACCGGGTGGTCTTCTGCTGCTGTAGCCCATCTGCTTCAAGGTTGGACGTGTTGTGCGTTCAGAGATGGTATTCTGCATACCTTGGTTGTAACGAGTGGTTATTTGAGTTACTGTTGCCTTTCTATCATCTCGAACCACTCTGCCCATTCTCCTCTGACCTCTGACATCAACAAGGCATTTCCGTCCACACAACTGCCGCTCACTGGATATGTTCTCTTGTTGGGACCATTCTCTGTAAACCCTAGAGATGGTTGTGCGTGAAAATCCCAGTAGATCAGCAGTTTTTGAAATACTCAGACCAGCCCGTCTGGCACCAACAACCATGCCACGTTCAAAGTCACTTAAATCCCCTTTCTTCCCCATTCTGATGCT
>CAKAKR010001201.1:10818-21815 GCA_916700685.1 Adelosebastes latens | reverse complement strand
GGTTTTTCTTTTTACCTCTTGTTTCAACTCCCCTACTCATTACACTTCAGTTTTATCGAGTCTGTTAATTGTTTTATGAATTACGGGGAGTTAGTTTAAGCTAGCTATCGGGAGATCAAATTCACGCAGCCATTTTCTTCGCCTACCGGAAGTCCAATCATGAAGAAGTAAACTTTGTGTATTTTTAAGGATGTTTTACAGCCCCAAAAATACATGGGGAACTAATAGAGTGCTACAGGAATGAGTCCCGGTAATGAGTTAGCATTGTAGCACTTTCGGTTCCCTCATCTGGAAGTCAATGGGTTTTTAGTTAGATGCCTGAAATAAGGTCTGTTAACGTTTTATTCTACGATATATAATACATCAGTAAATATCCCACTCGTGAATTTGGAAGCTTTTATGTGTCTCCAAAAAGGCGGTTGTTAACAAGCGGCTAAATGAGACTACTAAACGTCCTCACACCGACTCGTCCGCCGTTACAGCCTCGCTGTGTATACTCGCGCTCCTGCGACCGGGGTGTAGTTAGCTTTTTATTTCTGGCGATTGCATTCACGCTTCAAAAATCATAAAAGTGATGTTCATTTGTGGGGATTATTAAGTATCATAAACATTTGTTTGCCACAGAGTTTATTTTGGAAAAATCCCATTGGCTTTTTGCTGAGGGAACCAGGGCGATGCTAACTTCCGGGTTGACTTACAAAAATACTTCATCCCTGCAGCACTTTATTGATGTCTATCACAATCACAATTTACTAATTTGATTTTGCTAATTTGATTAGCTATCAGTTAAGCCAGCAGTGAGGTGACAGTGATTTAATCAACTTGATTGGGGCTTAAAATGTTCAGTAAAGTAGAAAACAAAGAGTTACCTTCAGAAACTTGTAGAGGAGGAACGTAAACCAGTTGGTCAGCATTTTCTCTGCTACAGACTCGGTCCTGCAAACAGATAGACACAAAGCACATAATGAACATATGATCCCCCACGCTCTTATTACCATCATAAATATTCAACAGCGTCATCAAATATTCTGCTAAAAATGATGACCGCTGCTAATGAATGGGCTTTCGTTACACAAATATAATTGCAGAGACAAGGATTGAGAGAGCCTTTGCAAATACGATGGCCTTTCACACAATCTTTTTCGGCCGGCTTTTATGCTCAGGCACGCCAAGGGCAGCTCGTCTACGGCGGCGGGGATTTTAATATGAGGCAAAGCAATTAAAAGCCTTTATTTGATCCCGGTGGATTGATGTCGTTAGGGGCTGGATCGGCTCTGTAATAACACTGGCCTCATTATCAAGCGCTCCCTTGCCTATTCACTGGACTAACACTCGATCCGCGCACAATAGAAAGTGAATGAATACATCTCCCTCTCTTTCTCCGCCTGGCATCCATGCTCCACTGGTGTGGCAAAATGGTGTGTGTCTGTGTGTGCGTGTGTGTGTATGTGTTGACCTGGGCCAACAGTGTGATTGATCCCGTGTGAATGACTAATCTGCATACATAATAACAACAGCGGTGGTGGCGAGGGGAGAAAGAGGAGAGGCGAGGATCGGATATCCTTTGACAGCAACCTTCTTGACCAGCAGCAGGGGTGTGTGGGTAATCTGTCAGAACACCTCAAACACACACACCCCTCCCTCTCCTTTCAATGAGCAACTACCATAGGCATCAATATTTCAGGATTAGTGTCCATTGTGTCTGTGTGTCGGTTTTGTCCCGTGTTTCAGCTGCCACCTGCAGCCCTCCCACCTTTCACCATTCAGACAGCCTCTTTAAGGGGCTCCACACGGAGGCATGATGGGGGATATAATGTCCGCTGTGCCAGTGGGTCGGCCTGGCACCCCCCGCCAACGCTGGCACAACACCTGGGGGGGATTAACTTCCTGCCTCTCACTGTGCCCGCACTTTTATATTGCCGCCCTTCCTCCGTCCACGGATCCAACGGTCAACAAGGTCACTTTTCATCTTTTCTTTCATGTGCCCTTGCTCTCTTCCTCCCTCCCTCTGGCTTCCCCACTCTGGATCCTGTAATCATACACACTTCCAAATCCTCTCCATTTCCACAAATGTAGCCCATCTATCAAAGGGATGAAAGGAGCATGGAGAAAGGAGGAGGTGCACAGGGAAGGAAGGAGGGAGGGAAGAAATGAATGAGAAGAAATGGCTTGGCTGAGTCTGGCCTTCCCTTTTCTTCTCTTTAAACTTCCCTTTCCTTACTTCCAACAGATATTGTGTCTTTGTGTGCCTGTGTAAGTGGACAAGTGTGCAGCTTTTTTTTAACGCTAGCGTGCAAAAAGCACAAATTAATCCCACTGCGTATGTATTCAGAAATTACCATGTGTGCTGACTAGTGTTTATTGTGTGTGTGTGTGTGTGCCCATGCTTCTGGCAGCGGGTGCCGGCCCTGCTGTAATAAGAAGTCTTGGCACAGCCCCACCGGTTTGCTTATGCTCATTCTCGATCATAGCACAGTGTATGGGGAACAAGGATAAAAACGGCACTGTGACGGAGCTGCTTTAAGATCTAACGCTAGCATTTGGTGTTACAAGTTTCAAACAATCTCCTCCAAACCTCTCCTCAGCTGCTACTCAAAACACAGAGCAACCTATGTTTGGGTTAATGCTGTGAAATGTGCCGTGGCGTGTTGGCATGGCGAGGCTTGCCTACTTGGCAGCCGGTCAGAGGGGCAGTGGGCATTGAGAGTGATCTAGAGCGGAGGGGACCTGGCAGTGCTTAGTTCCCCCTGATTACCAAGGTAGGGTTGATGGGAATCAGTGCTTCATCGCACATTTAACGTTTTGGTTGGCCGTAGCTGCCAGTAACGTGTATTTGTGTGTCTGTATGAAATGGGCACTTTCTGGAAAACTGTTAGTTCCTGGAGATCTTTGATGGTAAATGCTGGCATAAAATCTAACTAACAAAGCCATAACACAACTCTAAGTAATCCTGCCCATCTAATCAAATCAAACAGCCTCTCTCCTTTACTGATATTACTCTGGTTTACACTTTAGAACAATCCCTCACTGCGAAGCAATTACTTGTCTAATGTTTTTTTCCCTCCAGTAGCATCTGCAAATGCTTATTTTGTCTGACCAACAATTTCTCATATTTAAAAAGCTGGAATCAGGGTGTGTTTTGTTATGTTCCCAAACATAAAAAACAAAGACATTACATAAAGACATAAAGTTTTTGGCATCATTGGTCAAAAATTCCATAATAACCTCTCAGCATATTGTAATTCAAGTGTTCTGAGAGATAACTAGACTTCTGCACCTCCTCATGGCTCTGTTTACAGGCTTTAAAAAATATAGCCCGTGACAGGAGACTTTGGCCAATCACTGGTCATTTCAGAGAGAGAGAGAGAGAGAGAGCGTTCCTATTGAGCGATCCTATTGGCTGTGCTCCGGCTGCTGGGCGGTGCTTGGTATTTCCTCAACAGATCTCAACATGGCTGCCGGGTCACAAACTTTCTCATTTTACAGCTAAACAGTACACTACAAGATGTTTCTGAAAACATTTGAGGAGAGAAATAGGCATTACAGTAACAGAATATTGATACATATTTGATCAGCGCTGCCTAGTTTGACCGTTTGATCGGAGTTTGCAAGTGATTGACAGCTGCTCAGAGACGGCAAGACTCCGGCTCGGCTCTGATTGGTTGTTTTCCTCTGGTCTGTGAAATCTTGCAGATGCCATTATGGGCACCGGAGGACACAGAGGCACATGATTTTTTTCAGATTCCCTGTCTCATGGACTACTGTCACGGATATAGTGACCATTTTATAAAAATAACTTTTTTTAAATCATATTCGCTCCATTTCTACCCACTGCAGCTTTAATTGCAAGAATCCATCCTTATAAAAAGGAGCGTTGGCAGCTGTGTTACCCGAACATGTAACTGCATCTGAGATTCAGTCACATGTTAAAGAAGCACAGCTTGAGATCAGAAATCATTTCCATTTTCCACTCTACCTCCCGGTGAGGACGATTGGTCATCACGTGTCAAACAAGTCTCACGGTGACGGCTAGCTGCTTGACGCATACATGCACATACAGTTATGACATTTATTCTGTCTATTCTAGTCTATTACTCACACATATGGTTAAACAAGGGGCTCTTCATCCCTGTGTGATTATCGTGTGTCCGAGCCAAAGCAAGGTTGTGATCAACGCAAGAACATATTGGGCTGTCATCTTTTGACCAATATCAAAACTGCTTTTTTTTTAACACATCAACTGCAGCCAAACTAAACTTACGGCTGTGGAGAGGCTGTTTAACTCTGCACGAAAGGGAGAGAGATGGTGATGGCGGTGGGGGGGGGGAGAGTGCGAGGTGGAGGAATGAAGGGAATTGAGGAGTTGCAGGAGGAGAATGCAGCGAGGAATGCGACAGATGGTTGTGGAAGGCTCTCGTTAGTTAGCTTGCCTGGTGGTTGTGCTTCAGCACAGGTTGAGATGGGACAGATGGAAGGATGTGTGTGGAGGGAGAGGGAAAAAAAAGACACACACACAGATTTCTTGGAAGAAGAGGCAGTGGGTAGCCGTGCTCAGATGCTGTGCCAGAGACACCCTGCTCACGCACTTTAAGCATTGATTTAGCAATCAAGAAAAACAGGGGAGGGGGGGAGGAAGAGCTGGGAATATAGATTGAGAGAGCGAGTAGAGGAGAGATAAAGATGGTGACGGTGTGACACAAGCATCACAACTGAAGACAAATACAGGAGAGAGCAGTGGAGAGTGAGGGAGAATAACACCTAAAATGAGCAAACATGGTGAAAGAAAGAAAGAGAGAACAAATTAAAGAGAGAGAAGAAGAAGAAAGGTTGGGGTGTTATCTTTCCAGACAAGATTAAGCTTCATCTTCACAGCCGTATGTCTGTGTATCTGGGCTATTTTCAGCTGCTACCCAAGGACACGCCAGTCAGCCCACACTATAGGGTGGCGTAGCTCGCTCACACTGCCTCATCACATCTGAAATGCATGCTGGGATGTTGAAGGACTAACAAGCGCAGCCGAGGAGGAAGAATGAGATGAAGACAGTTTGATCAGGGCCCGTCACAATCGTGTGTGTAACAAATGGGCAATCAAACTGGGCGTGCATTTGTTGTAAACATGTGCTCTCCCTTCGGTGCTGGCTGAATGCGATGGCATTTTTCCCCAGGTTTTCCTTGATGACAAGGGAAGAGAAGGAATGTGGCGAGAAGTGTGATCGAAGACAGTGTGTTGTATTTGGCCCGTGCTTGAAGAACAGTTGTTGGTTTGTCTTTGCAGCACTTCTAGCGACTATTTCTTTGAGAATTTCATCCTAAATTCACAATCAAATCAAATTCTGGCATGACGGATCAGCTGTCAGTGACTGACAGTGCTTCCCTATGATTAAGACCACTTGTATTTTTTTGTAGTATGTGTTTTAATTTTAATCGGATGTAGTATATTTGTGCAGATTAATAAACTTATGGCATGAGATGCATTTCTCTCCATCAGCTAAAATGTATGACATCATAAAGTTTGAATTATGTAAACAGAAATGACTACTGACAGTTAATTTGTCCATTTGCACATGGTGCTTTGTACTTGATGTTACTGAGCTTGGTACTAATGAGACGACTGAACGTATCTTGTTTGAAGCATTGAGTATTCGATGTAAAGTTTAGCAGCCTATTTTATCTGTAGTTTGGGATTTATCCTATAATTATTATTACTGTCAATATGTACTTTTATTTATTATTATTTATTTAATTAATTAATTAATTTGTATCTTATTTTCTTCTTTATAATAACTTTTATTTTATTTTTTTACCCTTTTTGCATCGGCAATGGGTGAGGGTTGGGTGGGAGTGGGCTTGGGGGGGGAAAACACCAAAATATGGAAGACATAAATCAACGATATGTGCACATACAAGATGCTGGCGACATGTAAACTAAGTGATGAAAGAGCTGGTCTCACTACCTGCCTCCATGCCCCAGTAGTCAGCTTTCCTCACTTGTTGACACGGCTTTAAGTGTCTCCATTGTCCTTGACTACCTCTCCCTGTCTCGGCAGTACACGCCATCTCTCGTGTTGTATCTCCTGCCAGGATCAGCGGTTACTCCATTGTTTAGCGGCTGCACCATGCTCGGTGAGCTCTGGCTGCAATTAATCACGCCTGCTGCCCAGACGGCATTAATCTCTCTCTGCATCACCAAGTAGCGTCTAAACAGGCTTTCATTAGATGAATATGCCCACTGTCTTGTGGATGGTACGAGGACAGCATTCATTTCAGTCCTCTTCGTGTTATATATACTTGTCGCAGTTGTGTGTGTGTGTGTGTGTGTGTGTGTGTGTGTATTTACTGGCAGAGATTCGTTTTTAGCCAGAGGGAAAAATCTGAATTTTAATTGAAACGAGAGACGGACAAATTAATTTGTGACATGCCTGTCAAATCATCTGGGGGTGTCAAGACTTGACCGACGACCCCCAAGCAAAACAACATACAATACAATGTGTATACAGTATGTATAGACACATATGGAAACATCACACAACAGCTGTGAGGAAGCTGGTTTACTCGAGGAACCACAATCATCACATTTACCAAACACCACGGGTAGGAAGCGTAATCACATACAGTGCTGTGTTCAAGTGCACGCCATTAAAGCTTTCACTACAAATCCAAGGGAGGATTGTGACTGTGCCAGAGTGCGAGCTTTCACAATTCTCCCTTTTTCATAAATTTGTATTTTTTCTTTCCTCTTGAGCTATTTGAAATTGGATTCACTGCTAATTAATCATAATTATTTTGCTAATGATGTGCAAGGCAATGCACTCTGGTTGTCTCTGAGACAGAGCCAGCAATTCAAGGTCACCGGAGCTAATCCAAACATGTCACAGATACGGACAGAGGCACAGATAGAGTAGCATGTCCAGTCCTTGATAGTAAAGGGTTGACATTAAGCAGTACGAGCCTTTATCTCTATCCCCCAACCAAGCACAATATAACCCGACATTTAGAGAAGTTGAATGTGCATTTTATAGTATTTAAATATGTAGCATAGGGCCTTTGACTTTTTATCAGTGGGAAAAAGGAGGAGATAAATTGGGTTGGACCACTAGTGGACCCCATGTTCGAAGGAGACGCAGCAAAAGTGCCCTATTGGATGCCTCTATGGTAGATAAAACATGATAAAGTGCCCTCAGTGTGCCCTTCCAGTAGAGAAAAAGTGATAAAGTGGCCTCTAGGATGCCATTCCAGTGGAGAAACCATGAACTGCCCTCTTGGATGACCCTACGGTAGATAAAACATGATGAAGTGCCCTCTAGGGTGCCCTTCCAGTGGAGAAAACTAGTTAAAGTGCCCTATAGGGTGCCCTTCCAGTGGAGAAAACAAGATAAAGTGCCCTATAGGGTGCCCTTCCAGAAGAGAAAACGAGATAAAATGCGCTATTGGATGCCCCTATGGTAGATAAAACATGATAAAGTGCCATCTAAGATGCCATTCCAGTGGAGAAACCATGAACTGCCCTCTTGGATGACCCTACGGTAGATAAAACATGATGAAGTGCCCTCTAGGGTGCCCTTCCAGTGGAGAAAACGAGATAAAGTGCCCTATAGGGTGACCTTACAGAAGAGAAAACAAGATAAAGTGCGCTCTAGAGTGCCATTCCAGTGGAGAAAACATGATAAAGTGCCCTCTTGGATGCCCTTCCAAAGGAGAAAAGGGGATGCAGGGCACTAATGGGTGGTCTTAAAATGGAGAAAAACATGATGCAGTGCCATATAGGCAGCCCTACATGCTGGAACACTTTATGCGCGTTGGTGCCCCTTTCATTTTTTTCGCCCCTGCCCCTTAGACAGAGTCCACCACTGGGTTGGACAGTTTTTTCTTGGTTTATAATATGCAGCAAAGCAACTACATATAAAAATGGCCACTACCAGCTGTGTAACTTTGTGCACTTGCTAGCCAGTGACAGGAGAAATGTTAAACTCTGGTTCTCACCTGCGGAGCAGCAGCTTGGGGTGGTTCTTGCTCTCAAGGTTGCGGTCTATGAGGTCAGACAGCAGGTGCTTTAAGACGTCAGTGGCGTACTCTAACTTGCTCTGCAGCACCGTCATGATAAGCGAGGCCACGTTGCCGCGGTCCCTCATGGAGAAACCACGCTGGGCCTCCAGAGTGCGAATGAAACACAGCAGGAAGACCTTGTTGTTAATGAGCTGGCCGAAGAGCTTCAGCCCCTTCTCCACTTGCTCCTGGCGGTAGCCTGGCACCTGTGAGGAAACACGAGAAATGTTCATGATTGAGACACATTAAAAAATAACAAGCAGGTAAAAAGGAAAGGATTCTGTGTGGCACATTCATATAAAGCCAATTAGTCAGTTCATTCTAATGTAATATTAGCTCTCTGCCTCCCTAATCAAATACTTTTTATGAAGGAAACATTAACATTAGTTTAATTGTGTAAACACAGTTTTATACATATAATCACAATCAATATATTCAGATCAGGTTTATAGATATACTATATTAACACACATGAGAATTTGTGTAGCAGTACTTAAAGTACTGTAGTACTTAAAGGTGCAGTTATCAGTTAATACATCCATCCTCATAAATAAGGACAGAAAGAGGAAAGAAATAGAAAGAGAAAAAGAAAAAAGAATCTAGGGAGACGAGGAGTTTAACATCTTCCAGCTTTTGTTGCGTATGTTTAGTCTGAAGGTTGAGAATAAAGGCAGGAAAACGCTAAGCCTCTTGAGGGAATGTTTATTACGTCGATGCTGCTGTGTTCCACACTAATACAAGTAGAAAGCGAGTGCTGTGATGTGAATTCCCCTCGTCTGAGCCCAGATTGTCCCTGCACCATTTATACTAGTCACTTGCCGCGCATGCTTCCTTTCTCAATTTCTTTTCATAAATAGCACCTATTGAGATTATGGTGTGTTTTTTTTTATCTGTCAAGAGCACTTGTGGTAAGACAGCATCTCTTTGTACCCAATGCAGCTGTCAACCAGCATATGTTCTGCCTTTTACCTTTCCTGGAGGAACCCCTTGTAATCTGCTGGGAGCTATTGTTAAGTTGCAAGTCTAATTTCATACCGCCTGACAAGATGTGTACAACGTTTGTGTGTGTGCACGAGCCTTTTTTTGTGCATATATACACAATACGAGCGTGTGAGTACAGGCACACGTTGAAATCTGTGTGTGTGCATTTTGTTCTGCCTTCTTTTCCATCTACTCAAATAAACTGTGAATTTTTTGTGGGTTACAGACCCAACACATATATTGTACAGTACTGTAACACAATATGTTTAACATGTCTCTTAGGATTATGGAGAGAGCATAAAAACAGCAAAAAATCCAGACCTACACCACTCTCCAATCCCCATAGGGTCACAGGAATATTTGAGTTTGGCAGGCTCACTGGTGGAGCGGTAAAATGGCAACGACTGCTGAAACCGAATCGTTTCCGTACGAATCAAGAGGGAAAGTGGGAAATATAATGGCAGGAAAAAAAAAATCATACAAGCAAAATGGGATTCAGGCATAAAGTGAAATTGTTGGGGAAATAAATTGTTGGGGGAAAGGAAGTGATTTTTGACTACTAAGAGTAAACCTTAACAGTTCCAA
Source organism: Adelosebastes latens (assembly GCA_916700685.1). Lineage (NCBI taxonomy): Eukaryota > Metazoa > Chordata > Actinopteri > Perciformes > Sebastidae > Adelosebastes > Adelosebastes latens. Next base: position 12,206 of record CAKAKR010001201.1, on the reverse strand, counting down.
AGAACAAATAAAGAAGCAACCTTTATTGAGCTGACACATGCCAGACTATATCTTAATATCTTCTACATGTAATTCTCATTGTAACTGAGTGCTTGGTGTGTTTTTAAATATGTCAGTACTGAGCAAATCCACTGTTTCAGTACCTGTGCTATTTCTAAACGATTTACAACCCACAGTCAAAAACTTGACTTCAGATTATCCGACACATCAATAACAATTAAGCAGCGATCAACCGCCTAAGACAAGCCTGCTGCTTCTTTCATTAGGCTCCTATCCCACATTATACTCCTCATACAGTTCGACATTTATACCAATTAAAACATAATTAATATTGCTTATTACTGGGAAATTCTCATCAGGGATAGAGTGGCCAACCCTGAGGGCAGTGAAATGGGGGTCCATCATTCTCTTAATGGAACAAGACGACCTGCTCAATTACGGCTGTCTATCAATGTCACCACCGGGGATAAATGACTTGATTTTTCTTTTTTTTTTTGCTTTTGCTTTTCTCCCGCTGATTGACTTTTAATTTGTTTTTGAGGTGGCGAGAGAAAACGGAGCAGCGTCTCATATCGTTTGAGTTATTAATGAGACCGCGCTCCTGATTTGAGGGCTGCCTTGTTTGTTTTCTTGAAAAAGTGTCGTTGTCGGCCGTCAAAAGGCTTTTGTTTACCAGACAGCAACACAAACAACATCGGCGTCAATTTCACCTACTGTGACCCACCACATTGTTAATTTGCTTGTTCATTTTACTCTCTTTTCAAATAAGGCTAATTGCATTGAGATTGTTATTTGATAGAGACTGAGGAACAGGCAAACACACTTGTGTTATTTGCACTATTCAAATTGAATGGGAAATTGGAATGAACTTCTTACACCTAGCTGTCGTCTTTCAAGAATTCCTAAGAGCTGCTGATCAACACAACTAAAGGAATATCTAATCAATGGAAATGCTGCAGATATCTGCCCTCAAGCATTTGATTTTTAAGCCCTACATGTATGTACAACGTATTATAGAATCTAAATATTGTTAGGTTAAAGCTTCAGTAGGCAGTATATTTTTGGCATCATTGGGCAAAAATTCCATAATAATCTTTCAGCATATTGTAATTCAAGTGCTCTGAGAGATAACTAGACTTCTGCACCTCCTCACGGCTCTGTTTTCAGGCTTTAAAAAAATCTACTTTGGTTTACACTTTAGAAGAGAGCGTTCCTATTAGCTGTGCTCCGGCTGGTGGGCGGTTTTTTTTCCTCCAGTCTCATCTGCAAACCCTTATTTTGTCTGACCAACAATTTCTCACATTTAAAAAGGTGGAATCAGGGTGTGTTATGTTATGTTCCCAAACATAAAAAAACTAAGAGATTACAACTGCAGTAGGCAGATGGTT
>CAKAKR010001201.1:0-10798 GCA_916700685.1 Adelosebastes latens | reverse complement strand
TCAGAGAGAGAGCGTTCCTATTGGCTGTGCTCCGGCTGGTGGGCGGTGCTTGGCATTTCCTCAACTGTTCTCAACATGGCTACCGGGTCACAAACTTTCTCATTTTACAGCTAAGCAGTACACTACAATTTGTTTTTGAAAACATTTGAGGCGAGAAATAGTTATTAACGTAACATGATATTGATTCATATTTGATCAGCGCTGCCTAGTTTGACCGTTTGATCGGACTTCGCGAGTGATTGACAGCTGCTCAGAGACGGTAGGCTCCAGCTCGGCTCTGATTGGTTGTTTTCCTCCGGTCTGTGAAATCTTGCGGATGCCATTAGGAGCACCGGAGGACACAGAAGCACATGATTTTTTTTCAGATTACCTGTCTCATGCACTACTCTCAGGATATAGTGACCGTTTAAAAAAAAAACTTTTTTTAATCATATTTGCTCCATTTCTACCCACTGCAGCTTTAAGTCAAGCAATGTTTTAGCCAATTACAAGGTGTTCATTTATTAAAACAGACTGTGACTAAAGGGGCACACTCCAGCGAAACATTCTACCATACCTCCAGATCTCGGAGTACAGGATGTTCCTCGATGCCTGGGAAGAGGACCCTCATGGTGTAGGTCCTGTAGTCCAGGAAGGGGATTCCTGCTCCGTCCAGATCACTGGTCAGCTCATGGATGTCTGTCTGGAGCTCTGCAAAAGCTGACGAATAAACCAGATACACAAACCAGTTATTTCTCTACAGCAAAAACAATTATCTTATGATAATATGGCACTTAAGATTTCAGATCCAAAATATCAGACATATAAATAAAAAATGATAGCTAGTGGCAACACTGCACTCTGGCAATACTTAACACCATAAACAAGCACATACTCTATTTTTAAAACATGTTCACTCTGAAAACGCCACTTTTATTTCTGTCTAAGCTGATAAGCTTCACAGAGTTGTAACTAGAAACGACTTTTCACAACAAGATTGTGAGATTTGACATTTTGTTCTGAACGAGCGTGCTCGTTCAAACAGAGTAAATACATAATTCAAAAAGTTTCCAAGGTAGCAAAGTTAGTTGGATCTATCGTGGGAGAAACTCTCCTCCATACGACCTTCTGCACATCGGCATCGACCTCTTACCCTCTTTGCACTCCAGCGCCACGCGTGACTCAAGGTTGTCCATCTGCATCTGCAGCCTCTTCAAGGTCAGGTCGCTCTCACGAGACTTGCGCTTGTAGGCGATGAGAACCACCACGATGAAGAGGATGAGCAGGGCGCCGGCCGCGGCGATGCTGATGATTGCCGTGCTGCTGAGCGGGCTGTCGGACGTGATGTGGACCACACCTGGTGAAAACTCGCTACCGCCCACACGCGCCTTGTGATGGTGGAAGATAAAGAGGCGGATTATAATGAATGCATGTATGTACTGTACATAAATAAACAAGGTTGGCATAGGGAAGGGCCATAAAAAAAATGAGACAAGTGGTTCAGTATAGAGCTACAATCAGAGAGCTTCACTTAAATATCTCAGCAACAACACTTCACTAATTTGACTCTTAGAAAGGGAGAAATAAGCAGCAATCAAACTCACAGAGAAGTATAATGTTCTTCAAGGCAAAACATTTCACAAATATTTATGAACCATAACACAATATTGTCTCTGTGAATCCCTTTTAGGTCTATAAAGTATTACTCTGCCTTCAAAATCAAGATCAAAGCCCAGACAGGCAGACATATTGATTTAAATGTATACACACTTCTGTTTATTTGTGCATCTACTAACTGTGTTACAGTAATGTGTCCATCTCTTTCTATGACGCAGGCTTCAGGTGGTAACATCAGGAAGCGCTTCGCTCAAAGTGGTCCCTCTTAAAACCACAAATGGGATCTTTATTGAGTTTGCCGGGGCCCTAATCCCTCTTATTGAAGGCTTATTTGTTTGTCTTTTGTCTGCTTGTGGGCAGTAACAGGAACCACAGAGCTGATTGGATTAGAGCCGTAGTCTGTCCCGAAGTGGACAAGAAGATGGATAGAAAGCAACACAAGGGACGTTCTTCTGTCTGTCAAACTGTCGATCGATGTGTTGGTCAGTCTGCTTTCTCCAACATAGCCTGCCTATCTGTCACGTGTATCTGTGTGAGTGTCTCTCTCTTGTCTTTGTGTGCTGTATCACTCACCAGGACCTTGTGTCGACCAGTCAGGTTGGGTGACTCACAGAGCAGCTGGGTCTCTGACACGGTTAACATGCAGGGCGTGTCGCCAATAAGAACGGTGTAGTTCAGCTTTCCGTTACCACTACTGGTTGGTGGAAGGAAGTTCCGCCCCTGCAGGAAAAAAGCAGTGACGTAAGTTAATCAATAAGGTTATGAAAAATGTGAATGCTAACACTAGCTGTGCTAAGTTTGGAAATAACTGAAAGGGTTAGTTTGGATTTTTTTAAATGGGGTTGTATGTATACTCCTGCCTTCTGCAGGGCAAAATTAATGCTTTCATGAATGTAGTCTGGTGGCTTTGAAGACAGCGATATAACGGCTTCAGTTCCCCGTCGGAAAGGGCTGTCTGACGGCGAGGTAACATTCACAAAAACAGTAATTTTACCTCGCAGAACACGGAAGTTGCTGGTCTACCGCTGCATCGATCGGTTAGTCCGTTTGTGTTATTGTGCGATTTTCGGATCTGAACTAACGTGGCGTTCACACAGCAGTACATCGCTTAGCTTCCGTGCCGGGAGTCCTATCTGCTTCTCCAAATTGAAAGCATACTGTATGTAATACACCGACCATAAGGATGTATATATACTGTATATGTAGCAGCGTCATCATGCAGAAACCTACGCCAGGACACGTGAGAAAAAGTTTTTAGAAGGGTTTGGGAAAATAGGATTTTGACGCTAAAACATACCAAACCAAAATTTTAAGGAACACCACTGGGAAGCTACAGAATGATATAAAAACCTCAAATAATAATAATAATAATGGACCCGCCCTTTAAATGGAGAGGTATGAGAGTTAGGGGACAATACTGATCACACTGCAAAATGCCATAAAACATGTTATGGGTAACTGAAAGTCAATAACTTACAATCAATAATACTAGGGCTGTCAAAGTTAACGCGATAATAACACGAAGGAAGTTTAATAATGCTCAAAATTTATGCTACATTTTGGCGTGGAACAACTGGCATGGCCATTTTCAAAGGGGTCCCTTGACCTCTGACCTCAAGATATGTGAATGAAAATGGGTTCTACGGTTAACCACGAGTCTCCCCTTTACAGACATGCCCACTTTATGATAATCACATGCAGTTTGGGGCAAGTCATAGTCAAGTCAGCACACTGACAGCTGTTGTTGCCTGTTGGGCTTGAGTTTGCCTGTTATGATTTGAGCATATTGTTTTTATGCAAAATGCAGTACTTGTGAGGGTTTCTGGACAATATTTGTCATCGATTTGTGTTGTTGACTGTTTTCCAGTAATAAATATATACATACATTTGCGTAAAGCAAGCATATTTGCCCACTCCTATGTTGATAAGAGTATTAAATACTTGACAAATCTCCCTTTAAGGTACATTTTGAACAGTTAAAAAATGTATGATTAATTTGCGATTAATAGTGATTAACTATTTTAATCGATTGACAGCCCTAATAAATACAGTTTGTAAGTAAGTGTGGGTAATACCCATCCTCGTACCTTCAGTATAATGGGTGATCCAGGTTTAAGCTCCAGCACCCCAGACACACTGAGTGGTTCAAACTCAGGGTTGGGGTAGTAGATAAAGTTGGTGTTGTTGAGTGTCACCAGAGCCTGCACATCGTCCAGTTTGAAGCCAAACTCATCAGGTCTCTCAGGCACCTCCTGCGGCCTGACCCCCAGACTGTTGGACAGCCGCGGGGCCTGGCACAGCATGGTTGTGGGGCTGAGCACCTGGCACAACTGGCAGAAGACAGAGAGAGAGAAGGGAGAAGTTATATTTATGAAGGAACATATCTTATGCAAATGAAATGAGTGCTTGGTGGAAGCAGAGAAATGATAATAAAATTAACATGCAGAAAATTATGTTTCATTTTGTTATTTGCTATGTGCATTTTGGGAGGTGTTGTTGTGCTTTCCATCTTACTGAAGATACTGTGAGTGATGCATCAGTCCACATTATTCATACAAGTTTTCATGGCTGGATCTCAATATATCTCAAATTATAACTGAGTTCCAAATTACCGCACCCCTTGCCTTCTTGCAACTAAAGCTCTGGCAAACTGGCACTAGAACATGCACCAATTCTACTATATGCCAAGACATCCCATCGGCAGTTAGTGTAAATCTTTTATGTCACAGGTTTACATTTCAATAAGGCCCGCTGGAGACTCAATTCAAACTGGAAGCTCCTCCATTTCAAAAAGCGTGAAGAAGAACCTGTTGGAGTATTTTCCTCAAAGGAAGCCACCAAATGAGGTGCAGTTAGAGAGCGCGTGCAGTCTCACCACGATCCGGCTTTGATGTGTGAAGATTCGGGGAGTGATAACTAGGTCTTAGCCTTCCTTCATTACCCTCCAGAAAGACACCCCCACCCTCTCATCACTTTTTATTCCCTGTCCAGTTATTCTCCTCTGTGATCTTTCCTTCTCTCTTTGACACATTCTTATTCTGTCACTCATCCTTTCTCTATACCACTTTACCGCTCAATTATAGTGCCTCTTACATCTATTTTTTTTAAGCGTCTTGTCTCACGCTTGTTTTGTGGTTCTTCGCCTTTGCCCTGGTCTTTCGTTTGACGTGTGATGAGATTTAAATCCTTCCTCTTTATTCCTCCTTTATTCACATCTCTAAACCAGTTTCATACACAAGAACAGATTGTCCGATCTGTCATTGTCACGCCCTTCAATATCCCTCTAACGTCTCCATTCCTCTCTGTCTGTCAGGGCGTTGACAAATCAACCACCAGCACAGGTCTCATTCACAGACGTTTCCGTCTCATTCACAGACATTTCCACGGTAACCTCTGCCATGCAGCCACTCAAACTACTGCCTGTCACTCTAATTGGCTCCTTGAACATCAAACTTGACTAATCCTGAAAGGTCTTCAGGACTCATATCCTGCACTGCTGCAGGAAGGTAACTGCAAAAAAACTTCTCTGTGCATTGTTTTTACTTTCCTCACATTCAGTGCAAAACTGTGTAAGACTAAGAAAGTGAGAGTGAGCAAATTATCCGTCGGCACATTTAATTTATGTTGGTTCAAAGTGCAAGCTGCCTGCACAACAATGCCCAGTGCAGACATATGTGAGCACAGATGTTAAACGTGGTGCAAGCTCATGCTCAAATGGACCATGAAGATAGCATTACCGCCTTTTGTTACTCCCTCTTCTTTCAATCAGATCACAGAGACCCTTGTATGGCTTTATCTATCCTCCCCTGGGTAAAAGGGTGAATAGAGGGTAGAAGAATTTGATAAGGGCCAATCTCTGTGCTTTTTAGTTCGGTGTCAAAACGTCCCTATTGTTACAGAGGTGTGGAGAGGAATTACATCATTCTCTATTAAGTCATTTGCAACCTGTTGGTTGTCACTATGTCCTCCCGGTATTCTCTGAGTTTTTTCCTTGACCCATTTACCTAAAAGTGGCACTGAGGCATTTAGTCATGCTCTGGAAAAAAGAAAATTACTATGACATTTACTATGGCCCTCTTCCTTTGGGACATCTAGCTGACAAGGGAAGTTAAGGACTTAGAAAAACTGGTGGAGGTAACAAAACAAAACAAAAAATCTCCTTCAGGTGTTTTCACCTTGGTTTATTTTTACCAAGATGAAGCAGACGCTTCTTTTATCATCCACATTGTTTGTGTTCGCAATCACTTACATTGACTGTCTCATGGTTCTGGTATTTGGCTCTGATGAGTGGGATCTGAATGATGTCCAGGTTAGTTCCTGTCACTGTCACCGGCGTATTTCCACTGTGAGAGAGAGAGAGAGAAGATGGACAACAGGGTTCAGAGGAAAGCTCAGATTGTTTTGACAGACGGTGATATAAATTATTACTCACTGGGAGTGATATTGATGCTGAAACATTAGCTCAGGCTGCTGGTACAAAATGATGATGTTGTAGATTTTTTATTATCCGGTTGTAGATGGTTAAAACTTTATTATTTTCTATTAACCCATTTATTCCCAAAGACTATATTTAGTATAAGGAAAAATGACCCAGTATTTGTTCTGATTGGTCAAAAGTCTTGAAATTTGGTAGAGACATACTTTGGCCAAGTATCTAACAGTACAACTTTGACATTTTTAGATCACATGAAAAATCACTTTTAATAATAGTCAAAGTCAGGATTTCTGAAAAATTAGGAAAAAGCTAAGCGCTGTGTTTATTAGATGTTTTCTATATGAAAAAAATATTTTACACTGCATATGTGTGCATATATTTGTTACTAAACTTGTTATAAGTTCACAGATACCAAATACTTGTAGTTTCTGAGAGACATTTTCTTATCATACTATATCAAGTAGTCCCATGTGCCCAAAAACGGTTTGACCAATTTTGAAAATGTCTTCACATTTGTGCTGCTTAGGCAAGCCCAAAGAACACTTTCCATCAAAAATAAAAATTTCAGTTGCGGGCACAAATGGGTTAACTGGAGTAATTTGCTGTTGTTCATTTTTGTTTCGACAAGCGTCTGCTTTGCAGGGATATCTCCATCTACAGGATCCATCAATATCCATTAGCAGTGAGTAACATGCAAGCTTTTGTCAAATAAAAGTGAACTGACTGAAATGTGCCCTTGTACCGTACCTGTAGATGCTCCACTCTGGCTCTATCTTGGTGATGGTGGGATCTTCCATGTACTCAAACCGCAGGTCTTTCTGGAGATGAGCCTTGTCTATGCTCACAGACACGGACACGTTTCCATAGCCATTAAGGGAGGCATGGGTGCGGCAGGTGAGCCACTGGCCACCTCTCCTAAAGTGATGATAGGATGAGAGAAAAACTAGTTATTAGGGCTGACAATCGGTTAAAATACTTAATCGCAAATTAATCGCACATTCTTTTATCTGTTCAAAATGTACCTTAAAGGGAGATTTGCCAAGTATTTAATACTCTTATCAACATGGGAGTGGAAAATATGCTTGCTTTAAATCTACAGTATGTATATATTTATTATTGGAAATCAATAAACAACACAAAACAATGACAAATATTGTCCAGAAACCCTCACAGGTACTGCATTTAACATAAAACAATATGCTCAAATCATAACATGGCAAACTCAAGCCCAACAGGCAAGAACAGCTGTCAGTGTGTCAGTGTGCTGACTTGACTATGACTTGCTCCAAACTGCATGTGATTATCATAAAGTGGGCATGTCTGTAAAGGAGACACAAGTGGGTACCCATAGAACCCATTTTCATTCACATATCTTGAGATCAGAGGTCAAGGGACCCCTTTGAAAATGGCCATGCCAGTTTTTCCTCACCAAAATTTAAATTTGTAGCGTTATTTCGCCTCCTTCGCAACAAGCTAATATGACATGTATAGACAGTACAGTTACTTACTATAGGTTCTTATCCAACAATATATTACATTGTGTAAACACTCAGGAGTCATCTCTGTAGTTGTTTATCACTGACTACTAAAACATTCAAAAACCAATATCAATTTAATATTTAACATGATTGAATGGTTGCTTAAGTGGACATGAACAGATAGTTGATTGATTGAACATGAAATTGTGCATTGACCAGTGTTAAATGATTATAAATAAATATTAAATTAAATTAAATTAAATAGATATAGATAAATTATATCTACCAAGGAAAAGATCTTTAATCGCTAAATAACAGATGATTCAAAAACTATACACCATTCCTTGATTTTTCCTTCCATGACATTTAATTACTCATTTTATGTGGTAACGATCTACCAAAGATGAGAACCGTCAGAGGGGTTGACTCCCTGCAGTTTGACTAACGCAAGCTTTGACTGAGCTTTTAATTGAGTGTGATTGGCGGGATCAGCTCTGGCCTGCTCCCCACTAACCTCTCATAAGTGCATGGCTGGTCCTTAAACATGATGGACACGTTGCTCCCAGCGTCAAGGTGGCTGCCGGTGATGTTGACGATGGTTCCCCCGGAGACCGGCCCTCGGCTGGGCTTCAGGGTGATGATCCTCGGGATCTGGAGGAAGGGCAGAGGTTGTAAGGTCACAAGTCAATCAGAGGGGGGAAATCAAGGTGAATTAAAGTAGGAAAATATATGATTTATAACAGTGAAATTCTAATGCTCAAAAGACCATAAACTGCCTTAAATACAGGGTAAAGATGTTAATCAGTAAAGGTAAACCAGAGTCATAAAATATTCAATATACGGGGAAAGATTATAGGAATCCTCAGTGAGCAGGTAATAAATAAGAGAGGTGGAAAATATGGGGGGGGGGGCTTTTGTATACATTGTTAATTTGTTTTAATTTATGTAAATAAAATCAAACATGCTGTGGATGAATCTAAATGTTTAACTTGTGTTACTGTAACAAGGGCTGTATGTTTTAATGAAACAATATATAATGCAAAGTCTTTATTCTTAGCCTAGTCATAACTCCTTGTTAAAAATAAACACCCCTCTCTACCTCACTAATAGGCAACGCATTTCTAACATTAGAGGTTGACACACAAATGAGTGAACTTTATGATTTGACAACCGGTTTGTTTTAATAAAATGCGGGCTCCAGAAATTAAAAATCTACCGAGCGTTCTCGGCTAAATATGCCTTTGAGTGTTAATATATACCTGCACTCACTAATTCCACTTACATACACTACAGTATACTGATGTAGAAAGCTTTGGCACAGCAGCAACATGTAGTCCACTGGAAGCTGGGTATAAATAAATCCTCCTTCAGTTCATTCGGCCTTCTTATAATCTCATCTGCAGCCCGCTGCGTGCTGTGACATCTAGACCTAACATCATATAATCCTGGACAGGGACCCCATTGAGGAATAAAACTCGGCCAGCGCCCATTAATGGATGGCAGTAAAACTGATAAAACTTCATAAAACGAGTACATAATGGCAACAGCTGCAAATTTATTTCAGCGGGTGCGAGTGATGCCGATTAATTGTGAGCAGAAGAGGGTTTTGAAAGGACAGAGAAAGTGTGCGTTTTTATGAGTTTGTGTCAGAAAAACGTTTTTATAAGCATCAGTTCTCATTCTGCGCTCATTAGTGACTGACTGCCAGTTATGTCTCACTGCTGATACAGTACACGCAGTCAGAACCACACCATGTCAGATCACAGCCAAAACATGTACGTACGGTATTAACACAGTAGGTGAGAACACAGATCAACAACCAGCAAGGTGCTAACATGCAGAGGGTGACATATGCAGCATGGGTGCCTTCTTGCTCATAGAAGCAAAATACTGAATATAAGGAATCCATCATCTAGTCGAGTCTTTTTTAGAGCTGCAACGATTAACTGATTAGTTGTCAACTATTAAATCAATCGCCAACTATTTTGACAATCAATTAACAGGTTTGACTATTTTGTTAAGAGAAAAAAAAGTTAAAATTCTCTGATTCCAGTTTATTAAATTTGAATATTTTCTGGTTTCTTTACTCCTCTATGACAGTAAACAGAATATCTTTGAGTTGTGGACAAAACAAGACATTTGACGATGTCGTATTGGGCTTTGGGAAACACGGATCGACATTTTTCACCATTTTCTGACCAAACAACTATTAGATTAATCAACAATGAAAATAATCATTAGTTGTAGCCCTAGTCTTTTCAACCATCAAATCAAACAACCCTATGTCAAAGAGATGTAGATATTAAAAAAAAAAGAAGATTTTAGTGTACTATGTATTACAAAAAGGCAAATCCTATGATGATGCAACATACTTTTTCCACTTTGATGATAAAATGTTTACGTTAATACAAGAAGATAAAATATTGAAAGTGTAGACTCACCACAAAATAGTAGTACTTGGAGGACTTCGCCATGAACTCTGGTCTGCACTCTCCGTTCCCGTCCCCGACACAGACCTGCACGTTCCCAGTATACTGGCTCTTCTCTGCTTTACCCATCTCACACACAATCCTGGAAAAACACACATGGGCATAATTGTAGAATATGTAGGAAAAGAAAAACATATGGAACCGCATATACAGACACACCTAAATATTATATGCCACAAGCAAAAATGCCTATATGAAAACCTCTAGAAAACCCTGCAGCAGGTCGCCTTGCCAGCAAATGCTGAGCAGATTATGTAAAAAGAATGGACCTAAAGCTGTTAAAACCTCAATAAAATAATGTATTATTTGGCAGCGACTTCACCTCCCGCACACTGCCAACTTGTGAGAGAAAAAGGGAAAAAGTCTCTATCCTTTTACATATGACCTCAAATACAGCTGCCTCTTCTGCTGGGTCAGCGTTTGCTTAGAAAAGTGCTGGCACACAACTTACTTTCTGAGCAGAAGAAGCCCTGGCACCGGCGATAAGCCAACTTTAAACTAGTTTAAAATAATTTGACAGAAGGCACCTGTAAGGAACCAAAGCCCTGGATTAAACTCAAATGTCAACTAAATGTAACCTCCTGAACTTTCTAAAATGATTATGGGAAAGTGTGTGTGTATGTGCTGCTATGAAATATGGAGGCCTGAGCTGTTACTCTCTAGGCCTACACATACAAGTGTACTCTACGTGCACCGCTGTGACTTGGAAGTTACATCAAACTCCAATTTCTTCTGGTCTAGGGATTAGGCTAATTTAGCATTAGTTTACCGGTCATGTCTCTCTCTCTCTCTCTCTCTCT
>CAKAKR010001199.1:4140-29812 GCA_916700685.1 Adelosebastes latens | reverse complement strand
ATTACATATTATTATTTTTATTTTATTTTATCTTTATATACAGTCTATGATTGAAACTCTTCTTAATTTGCTTGCATTTAGAAACAGTAAAAAAAAAAAAAGTTTTTAAAAACATTATAGAAACAGATTTGAAGTAGCCTAATCCCTGAGAACAAATGAGTTCCCTCGTCTTTTATCTTTTTAAAATGTTCTTATTATCTGCAATGTTTTTTTATTTATCATTTAGTATTTAATTTAATTTAATTATTTTATTGTATTTATTATAGTATTGTATTTACACTATTTAAGGTATACTATTTATCGTTATAACATAAATAGGCATTGATGAAATTATCTCATAAAACATAAACCTACATACAGCACAGAGGCTACACTGACATCTCCAAACATTACAAATACCCACAGATTGGACATTTTAATAAAGTCAACAGAGTAATGTAACCTTTCATTCAATTAGCAGCCACCATAACACACTGTTTTGGCTTGACCTTTCCAGCCACCAATAAAGCCCTAATTAAGAACCCAATTTTAATCCAAGAAATTGCCAAATAAACACAAATATCAGCTCACGAAAGTGAAAAGGCAAGCTGTCTGTAGAATGAAGATCACCTTACAGAGAGATAATCTAAGCTATATCAAAAATGCTCATGCAGATCTAGTGTTAAATTGATTGTTAATTAGCAGTTTTTTTTAACCAAAACCATTGAAATACAAAAAAGGTGTCATTATCAGTAAATTTGTTACTAGGGTTATTTATTTCTACTCCAGTTACTATGTATGAGTGAGCCACCTACACTACTATGTCAATAACACATCCCACACAGGGTAAATAATAATAATAATACTGATTAGTAAAGTGAGTCATGTCTGTTTGTGTGAACACTGATGGGACAGGACAGTCTCTTCCCCAGTTTAAAGAGAGGATGTTTACTCGATACGGGAAGAGTTGAGGGGGCGAGGCTGTGGGAGACAAAACAGTACAACGTCATGTCCCATATCAGAGCAGTCTGGGATGAACATGATCCAGAATAAACCTGACTGGACTGACATGGCTCACATATACTGTATGAGCCATGTGACGGCATCAACATAGGTCAAAGACATGAAGAACGCCCCCTGAAACAGAATAATATAACTCATTGATAATCATGTCAGCAGTTAAACATAAAGCTTTGACCTGATGCAAACACTGAGTATTGACCATCCACAGATAGCTGTGTGTGTGTGGCATATGAGGAAACAACAGTAAGGTACAAAACATGATTGTGAGTCTAAAGACGCAATAGTCCATCCCATACCCCTTGTAATGTCCCTCTAAATTCCTGTTGTGGGACACCTAAAGGCTGTTTTATCAGTGTAAAAAATACTTCCCCTCATGACTGGAAACACATAATTGTCACTCCACCACAAAGCAAGTTAGCATCCGACCAGTACTTTTAAAAGTTGCAGATAAACTCATTGAACAACTGACAACTTATCTCAACACAAAAAAAGTTTTGTTACATCATATGCAGTTTAGCTTTAGAGCAAATTATTCCACAGAAACAGATACCTTATAGCAAATACAATCTAGGCTTGATAAAGGAGGAGTAGTTGGTGCTGTATTTTCATATTTTTTACTTATTTTTAAATTCAAGTTTTCATCTTAATCCCTGTGTTATTATTATCTAATAGGATGCAGTGTGTTAAGGCTGATGATGCTGTAACATGAACAATGGGTGTACATCAAGCGTCAGGGTTGATTGATGTATATTAAAGGTGCTCTATATGACATTCAGAGCATTAATATAGCAGTAAACATCTATTTGCTATGTAAAGATATAGAGGAGTAATGTCTACCTGAGCAACGAATGGAGCTTCTCTGTGCTTTGTTGACATAACCGGGCCAGCCTTGCATGCCTTTTAGTTCATGTTCGTGTATGTGAGCTGGCTCAACCGTCGCAAGGCAATAGAAATGCTCCCAATCTCGCATTTAGCACCTTTAATGATCTTCGCCAACAGTGTCACAGGTAAGAATGGCAAATGTATGCTGATGACACTGTTGTATACACATGAAAAAACAGCTGTAAGGCTAACTACTGTTATGCTATTACATGGTGGCTTAGTTTGAGAATTGGCAAGACAAAAAAAGTATGTTTTTCTTCAAAACCAATATACAGCCCTAAAACGTTTTCATCAAGCACATAAAGAGTGATGCAGTTAAGTTAAGTTAAGTTAAGTTAAGTTAAGTTAAGTTAAATATCTTTGCGTAATCATGGATCCAAATCGTAATTTTATATGTTAAATTAAATATTTCCAAAATAATTGCAAAACCATTAAATACAACATGGCAAATTTTAGTCAAATTAGGATAATTCAAATCTGGATAAAAAAGCCAATTCAATCATTATTGCAGGATTCTGCTTTTTTTTTTCTTCATGCCATTCCCCATCTCTCTCTCTTTTCATTTCCTATAATAATAAAGGCATAAATTACCTCCCAAAATTATGAAAAAATAAATTGATAAAACTGTCTGAGGGGACAAATTTTAAGAGGATCTTCTTGTAAGAGTGGGTGGATTCTGAGAATATAAACTATAAAATCTAGAAACTCGTCTATGAACAACTTTGATCAAATATTATTGGTTGCACCATTGGTCAAGCTGTGGTCTGGTGAGTAGTGTGTGCCTCCCAGATGGGAGTGGTCTCTCCCCAACAAAACACAGTCTGAGCAAAGGTCAGTGACGGTCCGGCTGGCTGGTTTTGTTTATCAGGTGAGCAGTAATGTCGTATCCTCACACTTTGGGAGATCACATGTCTTGAACATCAGGTGAAAGTTATTGGAACCTGCTTAGAAATGTCATAGAATGAATTGGTACAAAATGGGATAACCTTGCCATATTTATTCTACACCACAATTTAAAGAAAGAAGAAACACTAAATTAGCTTTCACTGTATAACTGTTTATGAATGAAGTTGAGTCATATGTGTAAAAGTAACTGTATTCAGTTAATTGGATGTTACAGCTTTCTTTCAAACTGAAAAAAAAAACACATGTAGAAAACACTTCACGACTTCAGCATGGATTTTATTAAATTCATCTGTGGGAGGAAATTGGAATGATCCAGCCTGCCGTACATGACCTTTAAGGGTTTAATTAATGATTAATGATGCAGAGGGATTCAGATGAAACTTTTCTTTGAAAAACAGATGTTTTCTGCAGTCTGCGCAAACAAAAACAAATTGTACCACAGGAGTAAATGCTTTCACAATGAGTGTTGAAATTCAGTGACGAATCAGGAAAGGCTTGATGATGTCATGGATATAGCTGTATTAATAATCATATTTTCCTCAGAGGGAGATCTGAGAGTTGACATGAACTGCTTGTTTTCTTATCTACATGTTTACCCACATGGTTTACCCACATGTATAGATGTGACACTGCATCTTTTACCGGAATTGTGTTATCACCTCAACACTTCCACTCTTCCTCAGCCTTGAACTTTGCACGTGACATGCCCACTGGTGGGTTTGACCACAGATCGGCTGGGTCACAAAGCTGTTTGTTTTCCCTCTCTTCTCGGATAGCAGTGGTTGTGGCTTACTCTTAAAGCTACCACAAAACATGGATTACAATGAAAAAAGATGGTTTATTAAAGCTATGGCCACAAGATTGTAAACACAAACTCATGACCATGTCTACCAAGCTGTGCCTGGAGTCATGTACAAAACAGTTCAATATACTATACTGTTATATTATTATAAAAAGCACCTGACAAGTTACTGTTATGATCAACATGTAAACACAAAAATAATATTACCATATTATGAGGGCTATTTATGAATGTATTCAGACTATATTCAGAATGTATAAACTTTGTAAAAGACTTTCCAGTTCCATGGGTTGATATATCTTTTAATTTTATGTGCAAATAAATAATAGGCTAATAGAGAGAGACTTTCTTGGACTCAGTGTTGCTACTTTTCCTTTCTGTGGTCCCACGGTGTTGAAGAATTTCTAAGAAACTGTGTGGGTTTTGTCTTTCACTGTGCCGGCCTGACTTTCTAGGAAGAAGGTCTCGTTTTCCATAGAAGAACTAGAGAAACACACCCGGCCCCCCTTAAAAAAAAGAGAGAGAAAAAAACCCCAACCCTCTCTTCACGTTTTCTGCCATGTCTACATACCAAAGCTGTTGGATGGAAACAGTGGAACATGCTGACGTACATTTCATCTGCTACATACCTTATGCAGAATTTCAACCCCCCATGATAACAACACAGAGAGGGAAAGTAAGGCTTTGCACCAAGTAGTAATAAAGGAAATAAGTGCCAATAATATCCAAATAGTCCTGGAAAGACATTTCTGGACAACTGTCAAATAAATCACAACCATGTCTCACATTGCACAATCCCACCCAGCATACTTGTACCCCAGAGAGTAGGCTACTGCTGCACATGTCAGGTTATGTGGAAGCTCAACTAATTAACTTAATTACACTCAACCAACACAACAAAAATATAGCAATTGTGATTCGATTAAAAGTGTATCCACCTTTTTGCGTCGAGGAGGAAAATACACAGCCAAATAGGACAACAAATCAGTGGGATGCTTATCTTTAGTCAAATAATTAACAGTCAAAATAGTTGGCTAAAAGTAATTGATAAACAGTCGAAAATAGTTAGCTAAAAGTAATTGTTAAACAGTTGAAATAATTGATAGAGTTGAAATAGTTGGCTAAAAGTAATTGTTAAACAGTTGAAATAATTGATAAAGAGTTGAAATAGTTTGCTAAGTAATTGTTAAACAGATAAACAATTGAAATAGTTACCTAAAAGTAATGAATAAATGGTTCAAACGTCCAGCTTCTGCCACTCTATGTAAATGAAAACTTGGCCAAAGCAAACTAAATACTTCCAATATCTATTCGTACTACTGTATTTGGTGTTGACTTGAAGGGAGATGATGAAGGAAAACA
Organism: Adelosebastes latens; assembly: GCA_916700685.1. Classification (NCBI taxonomy): domain Eukaryota; kingdom Metazoa; phylum Chordata; class Actinopteri; order Perciformes; family Sebastidae; genus Adelosebastes; species Adelosebastes latens. The sequence continues at coordinate 24,858 of CAKAKR010001199.1, read as the reverse complement.
TGGAAACATCAACACAAGGACAGTTAGTTTAGTAACTAAGCCAACTGATGTGACTGCTAAGACGTTATATGCATTAAAGTAATTCCAGAAATGAGTCTTCAAAAACTGAACCCAGACAGTAGTGATTCTATAATAAATAGAAGCATTTATTTATGTACAGCAAACGTTTAAAGTTTACAACAAAGTCTAAAGCACTGACATTATTACCAAAAAACAGTAAAGAAAAAATATTTACATTTATGAACATTATATTTACACACTTAATCTGCACTGTTAGTCAGTGAATGTAAAATGACATTATGTACAGCTTCACTAGCACTTATGAATGTTTTCTACCTAAAAGCCTCACAATGGTCATTAACCCACATCACAATAACGTCTTTGTTAGGTGTAACCTCACCTGCATGTAACACTCAACCAATTCACTGTAAACAGGAAGACGCATTGTTTTTATACATATCCACTGAGTTCAATAGCACCAACATGAACATGTGACCGTAATATGTCATTAAGAAGGCACGCATTTGTCGGCAATTCAAATGAAGGAGCTCAAATAGCTGGTGAGAACTGTGTTTTTAAAACCATGATGGGGCACGTGGCTCCTTTTGTGAGGAATGCTGGAGGCAAGTTGAAGTTCTGGTCCTGAGGGAGGATGTAAATATACACGTGCGGGGGTACAGAGCATTAGACGCGGCCCCACTGGTCACACGTGGTTGCATCAAAGCCTTTCTGTCTTTGAGGAATGCACTGGTCCTCCCCCAGAGGGGTATAGGGAGGGAAAATTTAAAGATGTCCCTCAAACGCACAGACAGCCGATCACAAATCAGGAGAATGGAGCTGAAAAACTGTCGGGAAAAACTCGGAAAACAAAAGACAGCTGCTGAAGAAACCTTGTGTTGTGACCATATGGTGGTATGTGGAATCTGAAGGCTATCACGGAGCACAGTATAAATCAAGGCACGGACACAGTGTGCAGTGTGTAGTCTTTGAGATTAACTACAGCGGTGTCTTTAGGTCACTTTGGGTGATATTTTTGCTCCACTACTGAGGCGATGACTGGTGTTCAACTCAGAATTACACACATACATCATTTTAGACTGATTGAGGTCACACCGGTTAAACTGGCACATGCAGAATTCATATTAGTACAGTATTACATTCACCGACTGTATGCTGTACTTTAAATTCACTCGAGTTAGATGACAAGATTGATTCCACGCTCATGCTGTGCGTTAAGTATGGTGCTGGAGCCAATGGGTAATTAGCTTAGCTTAGCATAAAGACTGGGAAACAAGGGAAACGGCTAGCTTGGCTCTGTCCAAAGGTAACAAAATCCACCTAGCAGCCCCTCTAAAGCTCACTAATTACTGTACACATTTCTTCGTTTGTTGTTCAAACAATTAATGCTAAGGTGAGTTAATTGCCTTCTGGCTCCAGCTTCATAGTCAAAGGAATAGTGTAACATTTTGGGAAATACACTTATTTGCTTTCTTGTCGAGACTTAGACGAGAAGATTGATACCACTCATGTATCTGTTTGTTTAATATGTAGATGAAGCCAGCAGCTGGTTAGCTTAGCTTAGCACAAAGTCTGGAAAACAAGGGAAACAGCTAGCCTGGCTCTGTCCAAAGGTAATAAAATAAGCCAACCAGCGTCTCTAAAGCTCACTAAGCATCACTGGATGCAAAATGAATTTCAGTGCACACTGACAATAAAGTTGTATTGTATCGTATCGTATCGTATCGTATCGTAAAAAACATGTTATATCATGTTTACCTATTCTGTACAAAAACTACCTATCAAAAAGTATAAAAACTAAAATTCTAACCAGGCCAGCTGTTTGCCCCTGCTTCCAGTCTTTCAGCTAAGCTAAGCTAACCAGCTGCATCCATGATGGAGGCCTTATGCTGCGTTCACACCACGAGCGACACAGCAACAGGCTGCGAGTCATTTTCAATGGAAGTCAGTGACATGAAGCTACAAACTGACGCCCGATACACTTGTCGCTACGTGACGGGCGTGACACGCTACAAATAAAGTTGAGCTGGTCTCACCAATGACGCAGTGAAGAGTCAACCAATCATGTGTTTTTGTTTCACCTTGTTCCGTTCCGTCTATAAAAAATGCCGTTAGCTAGTTCGCAGTGCTATTTAACGTCATAACTCTTCTTGAGCGAAACTCCAATGGTGACTCGGCAACAATGTCGCTGGCCACGCTTGGCTGTTTAGTTGCTTTTGTCGCTCGTAGCGTGAATACAGCTTTATATTTACCATCCAGACATGAGAGTGGCCAAAAAAAGCAAATAAGCTTTGATAACGTTCCATGAACAGACGAAAATAAAAAAAACAGTGATATTTACAAAACTCGTGTGAATTCTACCTTACACACGTTAGAGGGAATTCCCAATTAAAAGTTGCATTAAAATAGCTCAGTTAAACTGGTGCATGAAAGACAAGAAATGATGTGGCTTTAGCAGTGACACAGTTCTCCAGTTGTATCATCAGCATCACACTTAGGATAAAGAGTGAAAAAATGTTAGTTTGAGGAATCCATCATCTGCTGTTTTGGTATGATTTGGTGAGGAATGGATTGTCAACGTGATGGTTAAAAAATAATGTGCAAACTGAAAATATGTTTCACCCTGTTTTTTCTACTGTAGAGCGCTTGCTGTCTGTGAGGATATAGTAGTTCTGATACTGGCTTTCACTTCCATCTTTGTGCTGTGTGAGGTAAAAAAATACAAAAGGACGTCCAAGGTAGCTTATTATCGAGGCTCTTCTTTCCACTCCGACATTTATCAGTTTTCTGTGAAGGCTGGATTGTCTGCCTCTTCATCCAAGCTCACAACTTGTCTCTGACAGGACAGAAAATAAAAAAGGATGTCAGAAATGACACATACTGTAGCCCGTGTGTGCTTATTACAACAAAATGTAATAAATTTAAACTGGCTGAACTGTAGACTGTGAAACTAGACTCACTTTTGGGTAGGAGTAACCGTCAGGGCTGTGGCTCCTCCAAATGTGCACTTGGTCCTCGGTGGTTTTCTGATAGACGGGATTGTCAAAGTGAATCGTGTTGGTGTTCTTCAGCCTGTAGTTCCTCCATAGCAGCACGGCACCAACAGCCACCAGGCAAACGATCGCTACATGAGGCAGACATAGGGAGAGATGAAACATGAGGCTTGTTGTTATTTCAAATTACTTGTATTTACTGTGAAGATGCCACCTTTTCTGCCAAAGCTACTCACCCAGAGGTAATGCAATATACAGAGCTACCGGGGTGTTGGAGGCGGTGGGTATAGCTGCAGCAAATTCAGGTCGGAAATCTGAAGGAAAGGTAAACACAAGAAAATAAGTTAATGATACAGGGAGCTGACCTGCACTATATACATTGTATGTCAGAGCTGAGGACAACGCACTCACAAAACAAAAGCCCTTTTTTACAGCAGACATTTTGACTTGTCGTAGCATTGAAAGCAGGTGAAATTGATTAACGATGGCTAAGTTGCATTAAAGCTGCAGTAGGCAGAATATTTTGGCATCATTGGGGAAAAAAAATCCATAATAACCTTTCAGCATATTGTAATTCAAGTGCTCTGAGAGAAAACTAGACTTCCGCCCCTCCTCTTGGCTCTGTTTTCAGGCTTTAAAAAATCTATGACGGGAGACTTTGGCCAATCACAGGTCATTTCAGAGAGAGAGCGTTCCTATTGGCTGTTCATTCAACGGAGGCAGCTGTCAATCACCTGCAAACTCTGATCAAACAGTCAAACTAGGCAGCGCTGATAAAACATGAATTAATATTCTGTTACTGTAATGCCTATTTCTAGCTGGTGGGCGGGCTTGGTATTTCCTCAACTGATCTCAACATGGCGGCTGGTCACAAACTTTCTCATTTTACAGCTAAACAGTACCCTACAAGATGTTTCTGAACACATTTTATGCTTGAAATTTTATTGCAGTAACAGAATATTGATTCATATTTGATCAGCGCTGCCTAGTTTGACCGTTTGATCGGAGTTTGCGAGTGATTGACAGCTGCTCAGACACGGCAGACTCCAGATCGGCTCTGATTGGTTGTTTTCCTCCGGTCTGTGAAATCTTGCAGATGCCATTAGGAGCACCGGAGGACACAGAGGCACATGATTTTTTATCAGATTACCTGTCTCATGCACTACTGTCAGAATATAGTGACCGTTTTATAAAAATAACTTTTTTTTAAATCATATTTGCTCCAACCTGCCTACTGCAGCTTTAAGTGTCCCAGTAAGCTATTCCAGTAAGACAGCATGCACAATACCAGGGCCTCCCCGAAGCTATCAGTAATGTTATTGTGCTTTTCCTACTATGACATGTCAAAACGTCTGCCGTGAAAAAGGTCTATTATCGAAAATACACAAAACCACCATTATGGTACTTGCCTGGAGAGGTGACTGGAGCCCCTGTGGTGGTCTGGGGAATTTTAGGGTTCATCGACGTGGGTGGCGGGGTCTTTGGTTCAGGTGTGGTGGTCCTTAGAGGAGGCTTGGTGCTGCGTGGCAGTGGTCTGGCCGTAGTGCTGGTGATTACGATGCGTGCTGTGGTGGTACGCGCCAGGGGCTTAGGTGTGGTGTGGACCGGGGGTTTAGGTGTGGTGCTGGCTTCCACTGGTGGCTGACGAGGGGGGTCGATAGCTTGAACTTGAGGCAGCACGGGAGCTGCAGTTGTTGGCACAGCTAGTGAAGAACAAAAACAGAATGAGGAGGAGGAGTGAGAGGCTCGAACTAATGAAAATATTCTATTTAGAAGACATAAATTAGGATTTTGTCATTTTCTTCTCGATATTATACAACAGTATATTTGCTCTTTGATGATTTACATACCGGATACACATGTCCTCATATCCCTGGCTAACGTCATGTTATCTGGACAGACGCAGGTGTATTTGGGGGGATGTCTGCCCACTTGAGGAGCTGCCAGACACAAGAACTCACAGCCGGATACCTGGCACCAATCCGTCCCTGCAATTGAAAAGAGGATGAAATGTTACTTTAGTTTAAGTGCTTTACACGTTTTGAAGCCATTATCAACGTTAAAGCAGTAGTTAGACGTTTTGGGAAACACACTTTTTCATGACAATGTTTGTCCAATATTCAATATTTAATAAAAAGGTCAATAATGATCTGATATGCAAACTGAAAACCAGTTAGCATCGGTCTGATTCGGATGTTAGCTCATTTCTGAAGAGTATGTGGCAGTGGTGTCTCTTACCAGCAGGTTGTTTGAGGTTATGGTAGAGAATAATGTCTTCTGGTGACGAGAGGTGCTCTGCCACTGGTGTGATGTCATCACCCGTCAGCCTGTTTGCACTGAGGATGGCATTGTTACTGACGTCTGTCCAGAACACTCTTTCCTATAGAAGCACAAAAACACAACCAAGCTTGAGCATTTAAAGCAGCAGTAGGCGAGATTGGAGCAAATATGATTAAAAAAAGTTATCTTTATAAAACGGTCACTATAGCCAGACAGTAGTGCATGAGACGACAGGTAATCGGGAAAAAATCATGTGCCTCTGTGTCCTCCGGTGCTTCTAAAGGCATCTGCAAGATTTCACAGACCGCAGGAAAACAACCAATCACAGCCGAGCTGGAGCCTTGCCGTCTCTGAGCAGCTGTCAATCACTCGCGAACTCCGATCAAACGGTCAAACTAGGCAGCGCTGATCAAATATGAATCAATATTCTGTTACTGATGAGAAAGTTTGTGAACCGGCAGCCATGTTGAGATCAGTTGAGGAAATACCAAGCACCGCCCACCAGCCGGAGCACACTTTCTCATTTTAAAGCTAAACAGTACACTACAAGATGTTTCTGAAAACGTTTTACGCAAGAAATAAGCATTACAGTAACAGAATATTAATTCATATTTGATCAGCGCTGCCTAGTTTGACTGTTTGATCGGAGTTCGCGAGTGATTGACAGCTGCCTCATGAACAGCCAATAGGAACGCTCTCTCTCTGAAATGACCTTTGCTTGGCCAAGGTCGAGGTAGATTTTTTAAAGCCTAAAAACAGAGCCATGAGGAGGTTCAGAAGTCTAGTTATCTCTCAGAACACTTGAATTACAATATGCTATATAAGGTTATTATGGAGTTTTTGCCCAATGATGCCAAAATATTCAGTCTACGTCCACTTTAAGAGACTGGGGACAGAGTAGTAGTAGTGAGGAATACTACTGTTTACACATGTAGCGAGGAGGCATGTTGTATTTGACAGTCGGCTCTGGGTTTATGTGTAACGGAGTTTATCAGGTGGTAAACATCTACCTCAAACACAGTGAGGCCCAGTGGGTGGGCCAGCGAGTGCTCGTCAATGATGAGGGTGCGTCGACCACCGCCCTGCACGTCGATACTGGAGAGGGTGTGCAGCTTAGAGTCCACCCAGTAGAGCCGCTGGTTCAACAGGTCTGGGGAGGAAGCAGACAGGGGGGGTTAGGGGTCAACAGATCAGACCACTGCGCATGAATAGATTAAAAAATAACTTGAACCCAGAGAGACGTGAATGCTAGAGTTTACCGAGTGTAATTCCATTAGGCCACTCAATGTTGTCAGTGACCAGAGCGGTGCGGTCTCCTCCGTTAAGACCTCCCTTCTCAATCTTAGAGGGATTCCCCCAGTCAGTCCAGTAAATGAAGCTGGGAGGACATAGTTATGTTGTAAATAAAACATTGTAAATCAAAATACTGAAATCAAATGAAGGAAGAAAACAGAGAGTCTAAGAAGGATTTAGGCATTATTTGTGCTATTAGACTTACTTGCTGTGGGGGTCGACCACGATAGCGCGAGGTTTAGACAAGTCCTGCTGGAAGAGAGTTTTGCGGCGGTCACCATCAGCGGTCACAACGGAGACGGTGCCGCGGACGCTGTCAGTCCAGTACAGATTGCCGTGAATCCAGTCAAAAGCGATGCCTTCAGGAGCATCGATGTCGCTACCGATGACCACGCTGTGATGAGTGGCGTCTTCGGCCGAGTCCATCTGAGTCCTGGATTGAAAGCGAAGAGCCGGCGTAAAGCGGGAGTAAAGGAAACAAAAAAACGTTCTTTCTGATTTCATTCTCCCTCACCTGTAGATCTTCTTTTGGGAGATGTCCGACCAGTAGATCTCTTTGGCGGCCATGTTCATGTCGAGGGCCACGACGTTTTTCAGACGGGGGATCACTCTGGTGTACTCGCTTTTGTCCAAAGTCATCTTTCTGATTTCATGACGGTTGGTGAAGAACAGGTAGGCTATCGTACCTACGAGATCAGAGTGGGCAAGAGATTTTTTTATTCATTTTGTGGGAATGTTTGTTGAACTGAAATTTGAAATTATTTTTTCAAAGGATGAATATACAGTATATCCTCTGTGTTTGTTTTGACTTGTGTAGTTATTTGGACAAAATTGTGATTACCGAAAAGAAGAAACGTAAGTTTTATTTATTTTTCTGCTGTGATACACAAAAAAAATACAAGCTGAACAGCGTAATGGGTCCTGTTGAATGTTGTAAATAGACAGATGCCTTTAAATGTTAACGCTATCAGGGTAAACTGTCTTGTATCAATGTTTGTAGGCTATAGCTTAGACACTGTTTCCACAAATATGTCCATAAACGGTTTTATGCTGTGGAGTCATAGGAGTGCCATAAAAAAGAATAAATCTGAAAAAGAATAAGAAAATAAATGTGGAATTATAAAGGAGAATAAATAAAAGAATAAATAAGTAAACAAATAAAGGTGGAAATATTTTCATTTATTTTCACATTTATTTGTTAATTTATTTCTCAAAAATATATAAATTAATATAAGAAGAAAAAAATGAAGAAATAAATTTGAAAATAAATGAAAATGCTTATAATTATTCTTTTATGTTCTATTGTCTTTATATTTCCATATATATTTATTCTTTTATTCATATGTCTTTATATTTCAATGTTTATTTTCTTATTCTTTTACAGATTTTTTCCATTTTATTGCACTCCTATGACTCCATATTATCCTCTTTTGAAAAATTAAAAATGATGCACAATAGCTGCAATTTCCTTATAGTTCAGATTTTACACAAAAAGTTTGGAGAATTCAAATCTCAGTACCCAGCTTTGCCCAGACTAGGAACATTTGAGGGAGTTAAATTCACTATCTTCATAAATGTAACATTTGAGAAGGCTAGTCATCATCTTCGAACATCTAACTGTTACATATTAGTGCAGCAGACACTCTGGAAAGGACACAGAGAGCTGATATTTACCGATGGCCTTGCAGGCTTTGGTTGCTGGGTCAACTTGGTAACCCTCCTCACACTGGCATTTGTAACCGCCGATCTGGTTGACGCAGATCTGGCTACAGGTGTCCGGGTTGGCACACTCGTCGATATCTGATTCAATAAAGAGGGGAAGGGGGTAAATGAAATGAAACATGACGAAACAGGATGGTGAGTCATCGTGTCTGTAAGAATTACGGGATCTCTCTTAATCTGGCAGCAGATCAGATGACGGGAACATGGAAAAAGTTGCGTCAGAGTAAACAGATTGCAACATCATTTGATAATCTGTTCTCAAATGAGAATGTAACTGTGTGGGAGCGTGTTACCTTCACAACGCTTTGTGTCAACCAGGCGATATCCGGCAGGACACAGGCACTCGAAGCTGATCTTCAGGTCTTTGCAAATGTGAGAGCAGCCGCCGTTGTTGTACAGGCACTCGTTTGAGCCTGCAGGGAGGGGAAGAAGGAAAAGGATTCACCATCTTTCTTTTCTGAGGGTGTGCAGTAACTAGCATTCTCAAGCTGCAGACACCCTCATTAAATACAAAGTAGTAATTAAGCAGACAGTTATGGATGAAAGGCCTCGGTACTCACCACATTCCCTAAGAGGCTCATCTGACCAATCCCTGCAATCACGCTGCCTGTCACACACCTTATCCATGCTTATGCATTCTCCACTGCGACACTTGAACCTGGTCGGGGCCTCGCAGTGGGTTGCTGTGAAATGAAAGATTCAGTTATAGACACAGACTGGAGATTTTGCATTTGGCTGCTATATCAACCAGGATAGGAAGGTGAGGGAGGTACCATTGACACAGCCGGTTTCATCACTCAGGTCCCTGCAGTCGTACTGATGGTTGCACTGGCGACTGCCGTGGATGCAAGTGCCATCGCCGCATTCGAACTCGTCAGGACGGCAGGTGGAACGTGCTGGAGGGGTGCAATAGGTGGAAATTTGACTTACAAGAGATGATGACTGATGAAAGAGGGATCAAGAGGCATTTTGTAATCGTACTTACCACAGTTAGCTTCGTCCGATCGATCGAGGCAGTCGGCTCCTCCGTCGCACTTCCAGTTGCCGTGGATGCACTCCCCGCTGCCGCAGCGGAACTCCAGCGATGAGCACTGGTGAAAGGAAGCAGAGTCGGGCGCCTTCGTGCCGCAGTTCTGGGGCCACTCGTCGGAGCCGTCGGGGCAGTCGGCGTCGCCGTCGCAGGCCCACAAGCGGGGGACGCAGACGGTGTTGTTGCACGGGAAGGATGCGGCGCTGCAGGTGACGGGCGGGCAGGAGGCCTCGTCGCTGCCGTCGTCGCAGTCGGACTCGTCGTCGCACACGAAGGAGGATGACACGCACTGGCCGTTCCCGCATTGGAACTCTGTGTTGGTGCACTGCTTTGGCGCTGAGATAGAGGAGACATAGACAAAGACCAGGAAGAGAATGAGATGTGGATTCTGAGAGCAATATGAGAAGATAAATCACACATGATTGAGGAAACAGTGAGACAGACGTGTGGGCATCTTGAGGCCTGTAATTAACTTACCACAGCCCTCTTCATCAGCTCCATTCTCACAGTCAGCCTTTCCATCACAGCGCCAGGTGCTCGATATACACTGGTTAAGGCGGTCCGCGCAGCTGAACTCTGTCGGCCTACACGTTTTGGCCACTGGAAGTGAAATAGGCCGAAAATGGTAACTTGAGACTGTATAATCATCACACTGAGGGATTGTGGGATTGACAGCAAAGCAATAACAAGTCCATTCTCGTGTCAAGCGACGCCAGATACTCACTGCAGGTAGCGGGAAGTTCGTCTGTGCCGTCCCCGCAGTCGTCTGTGCCGTCACACACCCATCTGACCGTGATGCATTTCCCATTCCCACACTGGAACTGGTTGGTTCCACATGTTGTCAATGCGTCTGCAACAGAACAGATATAAACACACAGTTCAGTTAAAAGGGCCATTGTTTTAGTTATCATCTATCAGGGGCCGATACTGGAAGACTCCCCATAAACACAGACGTGGCTGCACACGAAAAGAGTTGAACTCGCATAGAATAATACTTCTGCAGAACGCTATCAAACAAGAGTCTACAGCCATGCCAGCAGCTATGTAAAGATACAGAAGAGTAATGTCTACCTGAAAAGAGAATGACATGGTTGTAAAAAGAGACAGTACAACAGTCTATGAGAAAATGACCCTATTTCTAACTTAATTTATTACCTCAGTAAACATTGTAAACATGAGTTTATGGTCTCAATCGCTAGTTTCAAGTCTTCTTCAATACAGCATGATGTTCATTTATTAAATTATGGACCCATTTAGAGTCAAATAGACCATAAAGCAGGGTATGCTTTAGTTTAGGGCGTGGCTACCTTGTGATTGACAGTTTGCTACCACGGCGTTGTTCGGTCTGGGAGAACTTTAACTGTTTCACAGTGTGATTTCAGTTCCTGAAAGTTAATTGAAACCTTTTTGGTCACCTAAAATGTCTTATTCAGCGTTCAGTTGTATGTAGCTCCACCCTCTCGTGTCACTTCTGGTTGCAAAAAAACAAGATGGCGATGGCCAAAAACCAAGATGGTGAAGGCCAAAATGCTGAAATCGGGGCTTCAAAACGGCCGTCCACAAACCAATTGGTGACGTCACCGTGACTACTTGCACTTCTTACAGTCTATGGTCTGTACAAAATGTCATGGCAATCCATCCAACAGTTGTTGAGATATTTCAGTCTGGACCGAAGAGGTGGACCAACTGACATATTAACATTTAAACATTTCTTTGGCCAGCACACACAGTCGTTTTTTTTCCTGTTTTTTTTCAGAGCAGATAACACCACCTCATGTCACAAATCACAGGTAATCTAAAGAAAGTTCACTTTCACCATCAGTGATGATGTTACTTGGGGGACATTTTGGCATATTGCCCAGTTGGGTTTCATTACAGTATGGGCGGGGCAGCGCTGTCAAAGACGGTGATAAATGTGACGTTGATAAAAGGGCCTGGGAGGTATAGCCTATATACTCTGGCATGGCACACGCATGACCAAACACACACATGCCTGTATGTACTTGTTTAACTAGGGCAGATAAATAGTTAAAGTGCGAGTCAAACAGGGACACTTAACTGTAAGTGAGCCTGCATTTATCAGCCTTTATCAGGGAGCCGCTGCTGATATGGCAAACTCATAATACACAATAGAAATCTCATTTTCATTTTTTTATGGTTCCCGCTGGCAGAAATACAGTCGCCCTCCCCCCAACCCCCATCTTTAATGGACCCGATGAAGCCGCTGAACCAGAAGGAGCAATTAGAGAGACAGCACTTCATGAAAAGGTACTGGAGGCCATTCCTCCTTCTGGCCCCCGCGGGCTGGAAACCCTGGATGACCACCTGTTTCTGAAATGGGTCAGAGGGAGGTGTTTACCACCAGCAGCTATTTATCATAGCCTAATACTGTAAGCGCAAGATTTTCTTTTTAATTATAATTAAGTATTTATGTGTAAGTATTTACATTTTCATAAGTTTGTGCCCAATAAGAATGGATGGGAAACAAGAAAAAGCATAAATTATGCATTGCTATGAATGTCTGACAGCGCAATAAATCATAATAGCTTCTTGGTGAAGTCAAACATCTGGTGCCATCGGTCACGGTTGATGCTTTGGTTAAACAAGGAGAGGCTTTATTTCTTCTTCTGCAGGTTTTTGCCACTGTTGTAGTATGTTATATGACTCCAAATGTCATTTCAGTAGCTGTAAAGTAAATCTACCGACTGTTAGGCCAATCATATCTTTATGACTCCATGTGAAAGGTGTTATTTCCCTCGCCATAAAGATAGTCATCAGTTTCATGTTGACAAACCTGGTCTTATCAACGGGATATCCTTGTGGGTAATACAAAAAAAGAGAGTAGAAAACAAACAATCAAAACCTTAAGTTAGATTTCAATCCTCCCTTTTCCCTGAATGGTGGAATTGTTCACTGTATAGATCAGTTCTCATTCCCTGAAACCAATAACACGTTACCCAAACCCAAGTTCACACTGGTTATTTACTCAGTAAGGTCAGTCCTTGGACGCCAGCCTGGACCGAATGTTTGATTTAGTACAAATGCATACCGGGGAAATTAAAAGAAATGTGCTCATGCTCATGTTTGTGGCCCATTCTGTGACTTCTGGTTGTGTTTAAAGCAGGGGTAGGCAAAATATTTTTGGCATCATTGGGAAAAAATTCCATAATAACCTTTCAGCATATTGTAATTCAAGTGTTCTGAGAGAAAACTAGACTTCTGCACCTCGTCATGGCTCTGTTTTCAGGCTTTAAAAAAAACGATTTGCTGTTCATTCAACGGAGGCAGCTGTCAGTCATCTGCGAACTCCGATCAATCGGTCAAACTAGGCAGCGCTGATCAAATATGAATCAATATTCTGTTACTGTAATGTCTATTTCTCACCTCAAATGTTTTCAGAAACATCTTGTAGTGTACTGTTTAGCTGTAAAATGAGAAAGTTTGCCCCGGCTGGTGGGCGGTGTTTGGTATTTCTTCAACTGATCTCAACATGGGTCACAGACTTTCTCATTTTTTCTCAGTGATTGACAGCTGCTTAGAGATGGCAAGGCTCCAGCTCGGCTCTGATGGTTGTTTTCCTCCGGTCTGTGAAATCTTACAGATGCCATTAGGAGCACCGGAGGACACAGAGGAACATGATTTTTTTTTCAGATTACCTGTCTCATGCACTACTGTCATGATATAGTGACCGTTTTATAAAAATAACTTTTTTTTAATCATATTAGCTCAAATTCTACCCACTGCAGCTTTAATTGCTTGGCCATAAGTTGATGTGCAGAAAGAGCGACAGGAAGCTGCTCATAGTAATTATTCTAAAAGAATATCTCCCATCAGGAGGTCAGAAAGTTGACCCTGAGCAAGAATAAAACCATTAAAAAATAAGGGCTCACTTTGAGATCATGAATTTCTCAACGAATAAAGCCTCTCTGTGCAAACACGTGTGGGAGGCAACCATTTCACAACATGGTGGGGGACAGCCTCGCAGCAAGGACACGTTTCAGTGCTACACATGTCTCTGTGACTGGTGTGGAAATGTAGACGGGTGGCTACCAACCAGTTCCAACATGTTTCACCACACAAACCATTTCCCAGAACCAACAGGGAACAGGTCTAACGGTGACTTCACGTCAACCAAAACTCAAGGAACGCTGGCTGAGGACAATGTCTGTGTTTGTATTGGGGAGGATGAGTTGGAGGGCTTCCCATTCATTTCAACAATATAGGGCGTTTCAGGTAAAAACATAATGGGAGAGAGAGAGAGAGAGAGGGAGCCTCCTGCAAACTGGCTGGATGTTGCATCATGTATAGAATAATGCTGGTGCTCATTATAGATTTTTTCTGCAGTGATTTAAATGCAAGTGGCGCCAATTCCCACATTATGAATGGCTTCCAAAAAACCGGCTTTTCAGAAACCCCCGCTTGACATCTTTACAGTATTCACACTGCTCAAAGCTCATTGGCTGCAGAAAGCTGCTGCTGAGCGCCACTCAATGAAAAGGCACAAAACATGCTTCATTCAAAAAAGCCAGCAAGGATGAAAAAAAAAAAAAGACAAAATATACAACTTAAAGTCATTCAAAAAATGCATGAAGACTTTTGGATTTTGACTGCATTAATTATGGGAAATATAAGGTCGAGTCTCAGTGAAACATTCATTGTGAGAGCGGAGAGATTTGACCTACATTCTGGGAATAATTGCGCCCTCCCCCCCATCACCTTGCATCCGGTGCTGTCAGAGGAGTGGGCAATTTAAACCCGCACTCAAAAATCGTATTTATAATGTTATTTAAATATATATATTTATATCAAACAACATCAAGCTGAAGCACAGTCTGTTTTTACATTAGTTTAAGCAATTGTCATAAATAGAGCTAATTAATAAGTTAAAAATTAAGAACTTACTTGTCTGAATGAGGGCGCAGAGGAGAAACCACAATGACGCATGACGCGGTTGTGCCATGTTCTTCAGGCTCACTGGATGATGCTACACTGGAGCCTGTCTGATGAGAGGAGGTATTATTATAACACTGTCTGTAAATGGGACTGCTGTTGGACACCAGTATAGTAAAGACTCTCTAGGTGTTGTTGCCTCCTGCTGTATTAGAGAAGATGCTCCTGCTGGAGGGATGCTCCTCTCAAGCACACTGTACTGTTTGACAACAACTTCAGACCCATTTCAATGTGGTCCAGCAGTGGGCGGGGCTCCAGAGGGGGCCCAAAGGGGCCCGAGAAGGGGGAAGGCGGGCCCTGGAGTGGTGTGATTTCTGAGGCAAACAGCCACAACAATTGGGAGGCGGAGCTCTACGTGGAGATGGGTTTACTATGGGTTTAACCCTTTCAGAGAGGCAGGGGAGACACGCGCACATGCACACATACAGTAGGCTGGATACATTGAGTTTCATTCACAGAAACTAACCTGCAATAAACAGGGGCGTGTTTTCTCAGGGGCCCTACAACCATGGAGGTCAACGGGGGGCATTCTTTTTTTTATTATTTGTTTGTGCAAAAAAAAAACAGTAGTGACTTTACAGGTACAGAGATGATAGAAATGGGGAAAAGAAAAAAATATATAGCCTATATACTAGTGCTGTCAACCGATTAAAATATTTAATTGCATAATTGTCCATAGTTAATCGCCATTAATCGAAAATGAATCATATTTTTTATCTGTTCAAAATGTACCTTAAAGGGAAATTTGTCAAGTATTTAATCATCTCTTATCAACATGGGAGTAGACAAATATGCTGCTTTATGCAAATGTATGTACATTATTTGGAGATCAATTAACAACACATAAAAGCATAAAACATATGCTCAAATCATAACGTGGCAAACTGAAGCCCAACAGGCAACAACAGCTGTCAGTGTGTCAGTGTGCTGACTTGACTATGACTTGCCCCAAACTGCATGTGATTATCATAAAGTGGGCATGTCTGTAAAGGGGAGACTCGTGGGTACCCATAGAACCCATTTTCATTCACATAACTTGAGGTCAGAGGTCAAGGGACCCCTTTGAAAATAGCCATGACAGTTTTTCCTCGTAAAAATGTAGTGTAAGTTTGGAGCGTTATTTAACCTCCTTCACTAGTATGACATGGTTGGTACCAATGGATTCCTTCAGTTTCATATGATACCAGTATCTTCATTAAAACTGAGTCCGCTACAACCTAAAAATCGCAAGTTGCCTTAATGCGTTAAAGATATTAGTATTAAAACAAATTTCCGTTAATACGTTATCGTTTATTATTATTAATAATAATAATAATAATAATAATAATAATAATAATAATGATAATAATAATAATAATAATACATATACATATATTGAAAAATAAGTAATAAATAGGTCATAATAAGGGAGGAGTGAAATAAATAAATAAATGAATAAATAAATAGTGTAATTGTGGTATGGGGGTCCTGGCAGGGCTTAAGAACTATCTATTCCTTAGTTGAGGTATGTGGAGGTAAAAACTCGTAATACTATGAATTAATTCTCATAATATCAAATATCATTACTTGTTTCCTAAACTATGACGACTTTTTTTCTAGTGATCGCTTGACTTTTTCCCAGAAAACATTATGAGTTATTTCTAAAGTTCATTAAATTCTAAGTTTTTTTCTAGGATTTCCAAGTAACTAAGATGTTCCCAATCAACTGGTTTAAAGTCCAACAGTTGTCCCCAGATGTGGCCTGATGACAGTCTGTAAGATTGGCAGCTGGCCTACTCTGCCAGACGTCCAGTCCATTTAAATCAAAGCAAACAAGCCGGTCAACACAAAGCAGTGGTCCAATTCAATCAGGGCTGTTATAAAAACCTCCATGTTTTTGTGGGGAAGCGTGTTTGCCACCTTCCACAAAAACACGTGATGTGAATTTCACTCATGTCATTTCTATAACCAACTAAAATACAAAAGATGTATTGGTGAGTCAAACTTTCTAATACTAACAACAAACCATAAAGTCATTAGCGCAGCTTTTATCTTCATGTCACTACTACTTCCTGAATCGAGGTTGGTCACCTCTCATAAAACAACACAACATGTTATTTCAGGTTCAAAGTCTCAAACGTTGCTGGGTCCATACGATAGTTTACAATGAGATTTACATCAGAGGAGGAGATAAAGTACATGTTGGTAGATAAAACGTCAAAACAACAACCTTGAACCAAGTGGCGAGCGTCATATAGGTCAGGAATACAGCTCTGAGATATAGTAATTGGAAACGGATACATAATAATCCAGATGTTTCTTTTGAGCATACTTCATGGAAAAGGCAGTGGAACGTCCACGCTGGTTTAAGAAAAACAAGAAGCTAAAGCACGTTAGGGAAATATCACAGTGATACATAAATACATTGACCCCGTTACTATCACAAGGAGGGTTATACTGTACAATCAGATAGTCTGTGTTGACCAAGTCCATTTCACCACGTGTGACCTTCTAGTGCACAGAAACAATTGAAATTTCGAAGAAACACACAGGTTGGTTTTGTCATAGTTGAACTGAGCACGTGAGAAATCCTCAGAGTGGAAACAAGACATCCGTCAGTTAATCCAGAGCTGAAGATCTCCCTCACAGAAGCTACACATGGAATTCAATGATCGAGGCCAAGCCGGTCACACTGCGGCCAGAGATAAAATATGTACAGTTATCGGTGAATCCGCTTACAGAGGGAGCAGCCAGATGGAAGAAATAGAGACAAAGTGTATGTGATATACAGATCCAAGTGCCCAGATCCTTTAGTAATCCTTTCGTTTTATCAGCAAACTTAAAGTATCAAAAGTAAAAGTAGTCATTCTGCACAAAAAATGTCCCCTGTGGCTGATATATTATTGATAGTTAAGACTGATGCATCAATGTGTGAGGAGCGTTTTAGCTGCTCGAGGTGGAGCTACTTTTAACCACTTTTTATAGTTCAGTAGTTTAGTCCAGTGGTTCTCAATCTAGGGGTCAGGCCCCTTCAAAGGGTCACAAGACAAGTCCGAGGGGTCATGAGATGATTAATGTGGTATGAAAATCACAAATTTTCCCCAAAGGAAAGAAGAAAAACAAAGTTCTGCAACGCAAATATTATTCAACATATGTACTTTTAATAACTTTTAACAATAATTGGGGGTGGCTGCATCTCTGTTAAAATGGTGTGCGTTTTATTTTTTTAATTTCTGTAGGTTGTTGTTTTTATGCCTATGCGTTACAGGTTATTAAATCATTATCCATAATGCAGCGTGTGGTAAGCAATGGTTTTACGCAGTTTCAGGTTTTCTGTGTTGCCTCAAGATTTAATGTCTTCATATAGGCCCTCTGCCTGTTACAGTCGTTTGTGCTCCCTGTATAGTGAAAAGAAAAACTTTAACATTTGCATTTAGCAAATTCACAACAGATTCATGATTTTTTGAGCTGTGCATTTAATTATGCTTTCTTTGCATAACAGATATGGGCTATTTATTGTCTTTCTGATATGCCTAAATGCTCCAAAACTATTACAGTCTATTGTTAGTTTGATGTTGTTCGATTCTCCATGTAACATCCACACCTATAAGCCTAGGTTTTGTAATGGCAATAACATTGTAAGTGGTAAAATCTCTGAACATGGGATTGCACATTTAGTCTTGAGAGTTTCCTGCATTAATTAAGGTGATTCAGGCCTTTTAACAGATTTTTCAGTGTCCCACATTTCAGACATGACTGTCCCACATTAGGAAATCAAGATTTGAGTACTAATATGTCAACTATTTCTTTTATGAGTGTGATATCTGCATATATTTCTTTTTGTACACATCCTGGGGATTTCAGAGTGGTTCTGGGTGTGGATTTAATGTATTGGCTTCATATCACAATATATTCCAGAAGTCTGAAATGCAAAAAAGAAACGTCCCCCATTTGACTAATTCACCCAACAGTATTTGAGTAAACACATTTAGTTACTTTCCAGCACTAGTGCACACATTGACCTTCCTCAAAGTACTCATCAACATAATTATATTGCCGTTACATTAATATAAATCACCAGAGCCGTGCACTCTACGAGACACATTTTCTGTCCAATGCTGTCCGTCGTCAGAGAGTGAACCCACCCACCTCTAGCCCCACTGTCCTGCACATTATCGGGGTGCATTTAATAAGAAGTGACAAGGAATTTTCAGGCCTCTGCTAAAACTGGGTCCCTTTGGGTGACCGACTGAAACATGAAAAGTTTTCTAAACTGGGCCGGAGTTAACCTCTTAACTTCCCGATGAGATTGTTAGCTGTGTGCTGGGTCCCAAAACAAACCCACACACACCACAATCCTCCACTCTTTCACTCCTGATAGAGGTAGAAACTCCTGAGAAAGCATTAATCAAACAAAGAGTGCATATGAGATAAAGTCTCTCTCACTGTCTTTTATTCACTAGAAGAACACACCCCTCTACTATAACTCTCTCACCTCAGCCTCTGTAAACAGTTTCTGGTTCTCCCAGTATGCAGCCCTTTTCACATTCACCGCTTCTCCAGATAAAACAAACTGTGTGTTGGCTGCAATGGATTTTCTGTCTTCTCATGAAGGTCAAATCAGGTTCCTCCAGATGCAGCTGAGCATGTTTTTGGCTCCTGCTCCAGACTAAATCCGGGCAGGGGAAGCACGGTCTTTTAGGGTGAGAGCGGCAGCGGAGTTTTGTTTCTATGGTAGATTCAGAGGACAAAGAGAGATTTCTGGCTTACATTAAATATTACAGACATCATTTTGTGTGCGTTAAACTCTCCACTAAAAGCACAGGGACACATTCCTGCATTGCTCTGCTGTCATTGTGGCTCGTGGATTGGGAGGGAGTGGCTGCACGGGTATAGGGAGTGCTGCTCAGTGAATAACCTATTTCTTGGAAGTTACATTTGGCTTCATCACCTTGGCCCCTGGAAAAGATGATAAGGCTGACACTGTGTTGACAGGGGGTAAATGGACTTGCATGTATATAGCGCTTTTCTAGTCTTCCGACCACTCAAAGCGCTTTACATTGTATGTCAGCATTCACCTTTTCACACACACATTCATACACTGATGTCAGAGGCTGCTAAGGTGCCAACTTTGGCCATCAGGATCTAATCTAGATACTCATTCACACACCGATGCTTTCGGGAGCAATTTGGGGTTAAGTGTCTTGCTCAAGGACACATCGACATGTGACCCGGAGCAGCCAGGGATCGAACCACCGACCTTCCGATTGGTGGACAACCTGCTCTACCCTCTGAGCCACAGCTGCCCCCAAAAAAAATAAAAAGGCCAAGGGGGGGGAAGATATCCTGTAACACACAAGGCTCCTGTGTAATCTTTTAGGTGAGCAGTACAAATGGATCTAAATAGAGAATATTTATGGTGGAAACAGCCAATGAATCTTGAAATAATGACAGCCACAACTGTACAAACATGCATTCACACAAGAAAGAATGAGTCTGCTGGGGGAATCATGCTGGGGGGACTGCCCCTCGAAGACAAGGCGCGAGAAATCACCCACACAGCAAATTCATAGCAGATATGACCCGTCATGTTTGTACAGGTGCTGACAAAGTCACGTGAGGGAGAGGAGGATGTGTGTGTGTGTGTCAGGGTCAAGGAGTGACCTCTGAGGAACGAGGACGGTGTTGGGAAACTAAGATCGGAAGATCAGAGATCAGGAAGTACCCCTGGGGTGCTTCTGCAGCAGTTGTCATGCAGAGTATGTGGAAATATTATGGAGGGGGTTAACTTATTTAAAAAAATAGAGGTTTCTAGTGGATTAAAAAAAAAAATTCACATATCAAGTCAGCTTCAACACCCGCACACGACAAATACAGTATGGTGCAATAATTGAAAATGCATGGAAACTAGTTTGCAAGTTAGCAGAGATATCTAAACATTTAGCTAAGAGGAGTTGAAATAAGTAGGCTAATAAACAGTTCAAATAGATAAAAGTAATGGATAAACATTTGAAAAAGAGGACTTAAAAGTATTAGATATTGTGAAATAACTGCAAGTATTTGATAAATGGTTGAAATAGTTAGCAAAATTTAATAGTTGAACCAGTTAGCTAAAAGAAGCTAATGGATAAATGGTTGAAATGGATAACGTTAGCTAAAAGTAATGGATGAAATAGTTAGCTACTATTATAAATAGATGGATAAAGAAAAAAAAAAACTAGCTAAAAGTAGATACATGGTTGAAATAGACAACGTTAGCTAAAAGTAATGGATGAAATAGTTAGCTACGATTATAAATAGATGGATAAATAGATAAAAACTAGCTAAATGTAGATACATGGTTGAAATAGATAACATTAGCTAAAAGTAGGCAAATGGGTAAACAGTTAAAAGTTAGCTTAAGTAATGGATGTAGGGTTAAAACAGTAAACTTAGCTATAAGCAATAGATACA